>CAKNYM010048134.1:12565-107986 GCA_932195095.1 Andricus curvator | reverse complement strand
TTCAACCAAAAAATAAACATCTAATTTTCAATAACATTGTTTTATATTTCACCAATTTTCAACGCGGTATACAAAAATAATTATTAAGACTCTTTTTCGGGATTCTTCATTTGTCTGATTTTTCGAAATGTTTCAAAATATTTTTGAATTTTCTTTAAACATTATTTAAAAAAAAAAAGCAATTAAAGCTTTCCCAGGAATCTTACAAAAAAATTTCTTTTCTTGAAACCCTTCAAAATTATTGAAAAGGTTCCAAAATTTTATTTCAAAATCTTCAAAAATCTATATTTTCTTTTAAAATTTTAAATCTTCTCAATATTTAAATTATTTTTTTAAAGTGTTTCAAAACTATGTTTTACATTAATTCGAATTTTTCCTGATTTTTTTTCAATTGTGCGAAATGATAAAAATTGCCTTACAATCTTCCAGCAGAGATTCCACCTCATCTCTGCTTCCAGGATTCTTTTATGACAATGTTTCAATCAAAGCGCCCCCAATTGAACTAGCCAGTTTACAAACTAAAATTACCCAATCTGATCTTCTCTACCGACATTATCAAACTGGAAAAATGTCGCCCTGCCTGACCACTCAAGTAGGAGCGTCTATTGTCTATTTTAGTTCCTAAACTGGCTACTTCTATTGGGGGCGCTTTGATTTTAGTTCGCAAAAGCTTACTTCGAGAGGGGGCACTGCGGAGAATCACTCGAAACTGAATGTATGGGATCGGCAATCTCCCACCTCATCTCTGTATACTGACAGTCCTTACTTTTTCAGCTAATATTGTATGTGTGTAACTATTTGGTACTTGATCGAATTTTTTAGAAAATAAGTATAGTGGGAAAAAATGTATACCTATCGCAGATCCACTCGAAAAGCTAATATTTTGTTTTCGACCAATAATTCTATTCTGCGAGTTCAATTGATTATAATTTTTTTTAAATACACAGTTCTTATACTGACAGACCTTCATCTTTTATCAAAGCTTTATTGTGCCTAGTTAGTTTGCACTTGATCAAATCTCTTAGAAAACAAAACGCATGATAAATATTTCATACCTTTTCAGCACTACTCGAAAAGCTAAAATTTGGTTTTAGACTAATAATTCTATTCTGCGAGTTCAATTGATTATAATTTTAAAAAAATACCCAGACCTTATACTGACAGTCCTTACTCCTTTATCAAAGCTTTATTGTGCCTAGTTAGTTTGCACTTGATCAAATCCCTTAGAAAAAAAGCGTGATAAATATTTTATAACTATTCAGACCTACTCGAAAACTTAATATTTTGTTTTCGACAATAATTCTATAATAATTCTATTCTGCGAGTTCAATTGATTATAATTTTTTTTTAATACACAGATCCTATACTGACAGTCCTTACTCTTTTATCAAAATTTTATTGTAACTAATTAGATGGAACTTGATCAAATCCCTTAGAAAACAAAAAGCGTGATAAATATTTTATAACTATTCAGACCTACTCGAAAAGCTAATATTTTGTTTTCGACCAATAATTCTATTCTGCGAGTTCAACTAATTATAATTTCAAAAAAATACCTAGACCTTATACTGACAGTCCTTACTTATTTTTTATTAAAATTGTATTGTTCCTAATTAGTTGACACATGATCTAATCTCATAGAAAACAAAAAGCGTGATAAATATTTTATACCTATTTCAAACCTACTCGAAAAGCTAATATTTTATTTTGGAGCAATAAATCTATTCTGCCAGTTCAATTGATTATAATTCCAAAAAAATCCCAAACCTTGTACTGACAGTCCTGACTTTTGTAGCAAAATTTTATTGTGTTTAATTCATTGGCACATGATCTAATCTATTAGAAAACTAAAGCGCGATACATATTTCAGACCTACTCGAAAAGCTAATATTTTGATTTCGACCAATAATTCTATTCTGCGAGTTCAGTTAATTATAATTCCAAAAAAATACCCAAACCTTGTACTGGCAATCCTGACTTTTTTAGCAATATTTTATTGCGTCTAATTCGTTGGCACTTGATCTAATGTATTAGAAAACAAAAGCGCGATACATATTTTATTCCTATTTCGGATCCAGTAGAAAAGCTCATGTTTTGTTTTCGAACAATAATTCTGTTCCGCGAGTTCAACTGATTATAATTCCAACAAAATTCCTAGACTTTATATTGACAATCCTGATTTTTTTTATCGAAATTTTATTGTTCCTAATTAGTTGGCACTTGATCTAATCTCTTAGAAAACAAACAGTGTGATAAATATTTTATACCTATTTCTGACCAACTCGAAAATCTAATATTTTGTTTTCGAGCAATAAGTTTATTCTGCAAGTGCAGTGGTTTATAATTCCTATAATTCCTGCATAAAATTGGTACATTAGTAGATGGCACCTGCATAAACTACAAAAAAAATTCTTTTACGCAATTTTATTCACATTTTTATTCCTCAAGTGAAAACTGCCTTATCTTTGGCTGCGACTCGAGAAGTCGATAAGGACGAGCGCCCCTATGTCGTTGCGTCGTAAAGGCCTAGACATGGGCTAACACAAACGCGTAGATGCATTCCACTGTGTTAACATAGGACCGAACATAGCTCCATCCCATGCTAGCCCAGTCGAAGGCATCTACGCATTTACGTTAAAGCATATCCAGGCCTTGAGCGTGTCGTTGGCAGCGCTAGTGTCACAGCCTGCAATGCCAGCCGGCGGTTTACAACTACAATCTCATGGTTCTCACACATAGGACCTATCACTTTTCTCAGGTTCTTGCTCCATTTCGGGAAGTATTTCGTGAAATTTATGTTCACCATCGTCAAGTCGTTGGTCTTGGGTTATAAGGAGACACCCGAGAATACTTCTCCGTTGTCAGAATTGTGGGTAAAAAAATAAATTTGCAAACGGTTCTCGCCGTTCGGATGTTGGCGTCTACTATTCTGACATTTCTCTTATTCGCAAAATGAATATTTTCACTCAAAATATTCATTTCCTCAGGACAAGGCGTTGTCTTACACAATTTTATCGATACTAGGATCACGCAAACCCCCGGATATTTGGTAAGTTTTCTTTCTTTTGTTCTTAAAAAAACTGAGAGCAAATATATAGTGTATGAAGACAGTGCCGTAAGTATATAAAAAAATTATAAATCGGATTAACCAACACCCTTATGGAACGAGGATGTTAAAAAAAAAAAATAATTTTTGGCCTAAGCTGGATATGTAAAACAAATATTTTAATTAGCATGAGTTTCGAGGTGTCCGAACATAATCGACAAGTTTCTTCAAAAGCCTGGGAAATACTCGAAATTATCAAAATCATTTTGAGGTTCACGTTATTTAAACAAATCGAGTATGGCCAACGGCCATACCACGCTGAAAAACCCAGTTCTCGTCAGATCACTGAAGTTAAGCAGCGTTGGACGCGGTTATTACTTGGATGGGTGACCATTCAAGAATACTGACATGAGTGCTGTTGGCACATCGTGGGTGTGGTGAGCCCACACTTGTAGTTATTTATAACTACAAGAAAAACCTAGAAACACTACCCGAATCGGGTAGTGTCACGCCTACCCTGAAAGGGAAATGGTTTATTTTTATATATATATATATATATATATATATATATATATATATTACATCGTTTTTGGCAAGAAAAATGTGTCATAACCATTTTCGAATTCGTAAATTACGAATCTAGTAACAGAATTGTAAAATCAAAAATAGGGAGGCCAATAGGGCAGACTAGAGCAATAATTATCCACCAAACAAAGATACTTCCTACATATTTTAATCAATTTATCTCGTTCGACTTAATTTATATTCTTAATCTCACTAGGTTCTAAATAAACGGAATGAATTCAAGTATAAAGTCATATTTGTCTTCAATAAAACATTTTGTTTCTTGAATTTTGCCTTGCTTTTAGTGAAACAGCGCTTAGCCAAACACAGACACGAACGAGGACGAATGAGGAGACAAACGCGGTTTTTGTCTCCATTTTCATTTTTGTTTTTTGGGTTACTGTTCTTTGGTTCTTTTGTTAACACTAAAATCTTTGTACGCTTAAAAACACAATGAATACACCGATTTAAACAGAGAGATGAAGTTTTAATGACAATAATCCGACTTTACAGACCGCTCTTTTTCGTACACGTTCCCACTCAATTGCTCAGCCACGAACTCCCTCCGCGCCTTCTACTTCCGGTTCACGTACTTGATAGTCATTTAACAATCATTCCTTTAAATTAAACTTCCGTTTTCCAATTACAAATCATAGAAATAGGACACATTAAGCTTAATATTTAAGTCTTTCACACTTTCGATATGCGCAATATCAACGGTGGATACCACTTTCCACTCATTACCTAATTAGTAATTACTTATGCATTTATACATATACATATCTCAGGTGAGTCTGAAAGTATCATAGATGACTCAGATATGGATTCTGATGATGCGGAAACCAGTAAAAAAAATTATACATAAATAAGGTTTGTTCATAAAGTTTATGATTACTGAAAAATAACTATTCAAATTCCAGATTATTTACTTCGAACGCTAATATTTTGGAAATTGTTAATTTAATTCTTGGAATTTATGAAGTCTGTGAAAAAATAAAAATGTATTTGGGAATATTTTATGTTAAACGAATTTAATACTCCATTTTGCTCGAAGGGTCAACAACTAGTGAAGTTATCCGTACACTTTTTCTGAAGATACTGGCTTGAAGTCACTTGAAATCGGCCGAGTTGTCAACCCTTCGGGGTTTCTTTTAAAGAATATTCTTTGTCCTTCTGTCTTCCCACTTACCATTCTTCATATCAACTTGGCTGGTGCTCAAAGCGCTTGATTTCCATCCATGGGTGATAAATTTCGTTTTTTTAGATGGGGAAAACTCTGAATTCTTTAGGGCCTCAACATCATTGAGAAAAAGACGTATTCCACTTTCCGGGTTAGATCTGCCAAAAAATTAAAAACCAACACTTAATTAATTAATTAATAGTTTATAGGTACTTGATATTCCATTTTAATATTTTCAAACGAAATCGACTGAATTTAAATCCAACAAGTTCTTTCCTCGAAACCAAAATATAAAAACTAAATAGGGTTGTGCAAAAAATTAAAGTTCGAATGAGTCTAGTCGAGTTTGTCAGATTTCGAGTTTAGTTAAGCTGGGTCGAATCAGGTTCGAACTTTCCGAAATGTTCGAAAATTTTCGTGTATTCGAATCTCTTCCAGTACGCGAAACTCTTAGTTATTCGAACAGTTTCGAGGTAGTTAAAAGTTTCAGGTACTAGAAAGGTTTTGGATCAAAATTTTTGAATTTTTAATACAAGTGTTCACCAATCCGAGAACCGCCCTGATGCCGACTTTTATAAAAATCCTGTCATTTATTGAAGCCTTCAAAGATTTGGTAATTTATTAGATGGCCGAAAACTCCAGCGGGATCGTCTACGCCTGAAGAGGGTCCAATTACCGGACCGAACTGTCGAAATAAAGAGAAAAAAGAGAAGGGGCCAGAGAGGCCACCAAGAAAACTAGTATTAGATATACGTTACGTCATAGTTCAGTATCGCATCAGTAGTCCAGGCACCCTGTCAAATTTGTGGAAATAAACGCTACCTGAAATTGGACTTCGGATTCTTGTAGTGCTAGCATATAGAACAAAAGCCTATATGTTTGCGACAACGGCGTCGGAAACACTGTGTGTGTGAACAATGGTCAAAGATTGCAAAAACAAGTTTTTTGTTTATTGCAACTAACCTATATGTCTGTCAGGAAAAAATTGTAGTTGAAAAATTTACCTAGGTCTTACAAATATCTACAAAATGAAGTGTTGTACATTAAGATTTATTCATTCGTTTACTTGGAAAAAAATTAAAACCGCGCGAAAGTGCCTTTTTCTAAATATACAATTATTATTGCAATAATTAATTAACAAGTTTCAAACTTTCAGAAAATATGTCCCTTATCAACCTTAAGAAGTATGCCAAACTTCAGTCCAAAATAATAATTAGTTTCCATAACAACTCGTTCGTTATTAAAAAATTGACTATTTTTACACGGAATTTCTACAGATTTGGCCGATAGGATCTCAACAAAAAGTGAGTTATTGTCCTCTACGGGAGTTGTTCTATCAAGTAAACTTAGCGGCAAAACGATTTTTCATTATCAAATTGCATGAAAATGGCTTACAAAAGATGTTAAGTTTTCTTCTTATAACAAATGAAAAAACTACGTCAATTTTCGTTTTATAAAGCTCAATTTTGTATCAAATATAGAAAAAGAGTTCTACTAATTATTATAAAATTGACCAGGATATGCATTCTAAAATTGTTTATAATCGTGTCTGATTCACGGCAAAGTTCACAGAAAAGGATTGACGCAGTCAGTGGAGGCGGAGTGGGGGAAGCCGCTCTTGCATGCCAGGAGCTCACGCCGGAATTGAATTCACGTGCTCAAATTGCAAACAGTTTTAATATCTCAGCAACGAATTGATCTATTAAGATGTTTTTTCTAATTTGGACTAGCTTTCCGTGCTGGTTACAAATCTGTTTGTTGCTTCTCGAAAAAATTATATCTAATACCTTATGTTTAAAACTATTTTATTTATCTTCCCTACTTTTGCCATTAATATATTATTTATTGGGTTGATTATAATACTTACCTTATTCTTTTAAAGATTTACATCTTTGAGGGAAAAAAATGTAAACAATTCTTTAAATATTGTCTAATAACCATACGTACGCGACAGCGGCTTCCCCCACTTCGCCGCCACAGACCGCGTCAATCCTTCTCCCATAATCAGTCACCACACTCCACAACACAATAATAATGCATTGCCTTGAAAATTCGATAAAAAATAGTACAGCTCTTATTCTGTATTTGACGTGAATTTCGGCTATGTAGGCTGAAAATTGCAGTAGCAGTAATTTTGAAAAAAAAATCTCCCCCCCCCCCCCTCTCTGCAACTACAACTTTTTTTGTGCTGAAACTGTGTAGAAAAATAGCACTTATCGAATGAATTTCATCCCGATTCCATTGAGTGAAAATTGACAAAGTTATTCTATTTGTTTATGACGAAAAAACTGTAGAAATTCGGTTGAAAAAAGTCAATTTTTTAATAACAAATGAGTTGTTATGAACACTAATTATGATTTTGGGCTAAAGTTTGGTACACTTCTTAAGGGCGATAAGGGACATATTTTCTGAAAGTTTGAAACTTGTTAACTCATTCTTGCAATAATAATAGCATATTTGCATATTTAAAAAAAGGCACTTTCGGTCGGTTTTAATTTTTTTCCAAGTAAACATAAACAAATCTTAATGTACGACATGCCATTTTGTAGATATTTGTAAGAACTACATTTTTCGATTATACTTTTTTTCTGACAGACATATAGGTTAGTTGCAATAAATAAAAAACCTGTTTTTGCTATCTTTAACCATTGTTTACACACACACAGTGCTTCCGACGCCGAGGTCGCAAACATATAGGTTTTTGTTCTACATGCTAGCACTACAAGAATCCGAAGTCAAATTTCAGGTAGCATTTGAAGGGTAGAAATGCAGAAGGAGTCAAGCGCCAAATTTTCGAAATCGGGTTTATTAGCTCAAAAAATCAGATAAATTCTAATACACATGCCTGCCAAAGGCTTTTTTTGGGGCATCATTTTCCAAAATTCCCACTAAAAAAAGAACAGCTGGAGGGGTCAAGTGCCAATGTGTACTTGATCCCGATCGATCGTCGCGCCTGCGTATTATCGAGAAATCACGATCGTAGTAGACGAAAGGACGCGTGTGTTTGGCTTGTGTTTTTTTGTTTACAGTAAAAGTTTGTGGTTTTTTCTTTAAATTAAAAACAATGCCTTGGAATTAGAAAGAGGCCACACAGGATCAGGTTTAACGGAGGCGAAAAAGAAAGACTTGGTGGAAATGTTGCCTTTTATGCCTCCTTGGGCGCAGCAACAATATATGAAATTATTCAGGGGCATTAAAATATGCATTACGATCCATATGCTGATGATGATTATCGTTTTATAATATTTTGTCTACGGTTTTATAATAAAAAGTTCAAAAAAAATTTCCTTGAATATCTTGAATTAACCACATTCTGAAAATATTGATATAGTACCATCTACGATGGGATAAAATACTAAATTGCTTACTCCTAGTTTCCACGGACATAATGTTACAAGAAGAAACCCAATATAAGGAAAATAATAATAATCACAGTGATTATTGCCGTTTAAAGTTGTCTGAGAAGCTTTTCTAACCTCAAAGTAAAAAATCCAATTTCATTTTTCTCGACACTGGCTAATTGTTTTTAATTACTATTGGGTCCCTTCCATTCCGTACTAAATAACCTAAAACCTAATTTCTCATTTTTTGGAAATATGCAAAATTATTTTTGCTATCGTAATTTGAAGTTGAAATGTCAGTTTTACGTTATTTCGAAGTCGTAATTGGATTTTCAACTTTCTCGAAACTGCATGACTTTTTTTGAAACAAACTTTTTGGAAATCAATTCTTCCATTCAATAGCTAGAATGCAAATTTTTAGTTTTTTCTTAAACTACAAATTGACTCCACAATTAATGTTGAAAGATGTTAAAAGTCAATACGGACCCGAAATATAACCTCGAAACGTGACCTGTTCCATTAATTTTCTCGAAACCGGATAGCTTTTTGTAAGCTAACTTTTTTTAGTTCGATAGAGCATGAAAGTATCTCGAAAGAACTTTCTTATTTTTTTCTTAAATGTTCGTGCTGAATTTACAACATGTTTTTAGTTTCTCCTGAAAAAAATGAAAAATGGCGCTTGACTCCTTTTGCATTTCTACCCTTCATTTATTTCTCCCAATGAGCCTTCTTTTGACAGAGCGCCTGGACTACAGCTTATATGCTTTAATTCCCAAATTGTATGCCATTTTGATAACTCAAATTACTAACCCCGGGATTTTTTTAGTTTATTTGAACAACTTTAAAGTTGGGAGCAACCGAACACAGAAAAAAAGTGGGATTTCACCAAAGTTGCGGCTTGAATAAAAGTTGGTATCTTTTAGAACCTGAACTCCAATAAAGACCTGTGGAGACCTAAAGGGGTTCCTTTGGAACACTTGAATAGAGCAACAGGAAGGCGCATTCACAAACCAATCGCTTGCATAATGGGATTGGTAAGTTATCGACCGATGACTTAAGACGAAAAGTTTCTTGAATATGAATATGCCTTTATGTTTACAAGTTTGCTACATAATCTGCAAGTGATATTTATCAAGTCATTATATCTATTTTAATTGCAATATAGCTAATTTTTGAAAGATGTTCGTACCATATAAAGATGTTAACGTCCGAGTTTTTAAATTTGTAATTATCACAAATTTCGATGTTAAAACGATTACTTCGAACAAATAATTTTTGAAGAACAAGAAAAAATCACAAGCGTCTACACCCTGACTGCAACTTTTGCGCTTGGGTCTCGTATTGTGCGCACGCACCGCCCACCTACTCGCGGGAAATTTAGAAATCGATGTTTCAATCGGCTTTGAAGATATCTATTACTTATCATAATGTGAGGCTTGAGACTTTTATTTTTTCTGTTAATTAATTGAATCGTAACTAAAAAGTAATTTTTTTATGTTTCTAATTATGGAGCTTTGAAGTTTTTGGATGTAAGGGTTTTTAAAAGAAACTAATTCGCCATTCTGTGTTACAATGAAATTTATTATTAAAATAAATAAATTGCGCGAATATGTAATAAACTGCGTAACACTGTTAAAATATAACTGAATTTAAAATATCAATGTATATTAAAACTAATATCGCAAGCATATGAAATCGCTATTAGGAACGTGTTTATTAAATTTCATATACATTGATGATAATCATTCAGATAATTCCATTTTACACAAATACAAAATAAGTTTAGCAGGCATTTTCGATTGTTAATAATAAAGCATAATACATTCTTCCAGTTAACCAAAAATAAAATTGGATTTTAAGTCGAATAGTTCAATTACGAAAATAAATAACAGACCTAACCTACAAACCAACTGTACTCACATTAAATTTCTACCATTCAGGGTAAATTAAAAAAAAAAAGTTCCACATGTACGTAACACTTTAACCATAAAAAGCAATTCAATCGACGAATTCTAAATTATTACTAGATAATGATTTTAAACGAATACAAAAGATTTCATAAAGATTTTACAAAGATTTCAAAAAATTCATAAAGGATTTCAAAAGATTTGAAGAATTTCAAAGATTTCAACAAGGTACACCAGATTTCAAAACATTTTAAACATTTTAAACGATTTCCAAATTTTTTAGAAGATTTCACAAAGATTTTAAATATTTTAATGATTTCAAACGAATACAAAAAATTTCAAACAAACACAAAGGGTTTCACAAACAAAGATTAATTTTACAAATATTTCAAACATTTCATAATGATTTCAAAAAATTTCATACAGATTTCAAAGATTTAAAAAAAAATTTTGAACTTTCCAAAAGATTTGTAAAGATTTCACAAAGATTTTAGATACTTAAACAGATTTCAACGAAATCACAAAGATTTTAAAAGCTTTCTTTGGAAACTTTTGGCCAATAAAAAATGAAATGGCTCATTTAGTTGCAGGTATAAAAAACGGTTATTTCATTATTTGATGTAAAAAAAGTAGACCTGGCAAAACTTGATTTCTTGACCTGGAAAACCTGGAAAAGACCTTGAATTTTGTTTTTAAAAATCGCTGGACACCCTGTTATAGTTATAAAAATTCGAAAACTATCAATACATTATAGGTTATGTTTCTTAACAGCGACGCGATATCACTTTTTACATATATCATTTTTATTTTTGACAGTTTATACTTAAAAGAATTTTTTTTTTACTTTCTGTGTGATTTTTGAAATTCATTTTTAGGTTTCGACATACAGTTATGGCCACATAAGGACAGTATTTTATTTCGCCTGGCGGAATAATGCAGGAGGGGGTGACGTTCAAAATAAGGAGAGTAGGTTATTTATTATTATATAGTAGATTATAATGAACAAATTAATCATTAAAAAGACAATTATAATTGCACCAGCGAAACATGTGAGGCGACTTAACCTCAAAATCTCAAAGACATGACTCAGAGGTGGTTCTGACCACCGCTGTTAGGTGGTGCAAAAATCTAATGCGCGAAATTTAAATTTAATTATACTTTGCTATTATCGCTCCGAATGAAACATTTCAATTTTAAGAAAATAAAAAAAAATTGTCAGGTCCGAATCCATTTCAGATCATGCAACTTCAAGTCACAGAATCATTCGCCTCTAAAATTTGTTGTTCATTTTAGACTTGATTGAGAGGTATTTTTTGTAGAACGTTTTAAAATAAGCGAAGTGTTTTCTTAGAATTTTCTCAAATATATCGTGGTCTGAAAAAAATTCCAAAATTCAATTTTTCGAGAAAAAAATTCTCGTGGCCACAAAAATGGTTTAACTTGCATAAAACTTATAGAATGTCTCTCTTATAGAATTAAACATTTAACAAACAAAAAATAAAAAGGTGGAGTATTTGAGAAAATCGTCTTTTAATGTTTTCAGGGGAACATTGTAATTTTCAAGATTTTCTAATTTCTCTTAAAAAATCGTTAAAACAACTTTTTTTGAAGAAAAAATTTTCTAACAAATGACTAGATTTGTAGATTATTTACTCATTTAAAAATTTTTCAACATAAAATCTCTAGGGAATGTTTTTTTCGAAAAAATAAGCCACGACTGATTAAAATTCAACAACTTTTAAAAGATAGGTGAGAAGCGACAGTCAGAGAAAATTTAATTACAGAAACTGTTAGTGAAATAATTATTTTTTGTAAGTTTCAAACTTACTTCCTTCATGAGAATTGAGTGTTAATATCATTTCAATTCTAAAAATCATAGAAAACTTTTTTGTGCCTGAGGCCAGCAGAGATGAACTTCAAATAGTACTATCTGTTGGCGACAAAATATGTTATAGACAAATATATGTATTTTGAAGTTTTCTTTAAAAAGATTTACCGCTTCTTTTTTTAAACATCTATAACTTTTTACTTAACTGAGATATTCAAATTTTCCTTCCAGATTCTCGTAAGGTTTATCGACCCCTTTTGAAATTGGTCGAGAAATTAGAAAATCTTGAAAATTATAACGTTCTCCAGAAAATATTAAAAGACGATTTTCTCCAATAATCCACCTTTTTATTTTTTATTTTTTGTTTGTTTAATGTTTAATGTTTAAAATGTTAATGTTTTTTTTTTTTTTTTTTTTTTTTTTTTTTTTTTTTTTTTTTTTTTTTAATGTTTAATTCTATAAGAAAGACATTCGATCAGTTTTATGTAGGTTAAACCATTTTTGTGGCCACGAGAATTTTTTTCTTGAAAAATTGAATTTTTTCCAGACAACGATATATTTGAGAAAATTCTAAGAAAACACTTTGCTTATTCTAAAACGTTCTACAAAAAATACCTCTTACGAAAGTCTATAATAAACAACATATTTTAGAGGCGAACGATTCTGTCACTTAAAGTTGCATGATCTGAAATGGATTCGGACCTGACAATTTATTTTTATTTTCTTACAATTGAAATGTTTAATTCGTAGCGATAATAGCAAAGTATAATGAAATTTAAATTTCGCGCATTGGATGTTTGCGCCTCCTAACAGCGGTGGTCAGAACCACCTTTGAGCCCTGTCTTTGAGATTTTGAGGTTAACTGCCTCACATGTTTCGCTGGTGCAATTATAATGCCTTTTTAATGATTAATTTGTTCATTATAATCTACTATACAATAATAAATAACCTACTCAACTCATTTTGAACGTCACCCCCTCCTGCATTATTCCGACAGGCGAAATAAAATACCGTCCTCATTTGGCCATAACTGTATGTCGAAATAAGCTACCGTCGGCTATTTCGCCATACATGTATGGCGAAATAGTCGCAGCCTTACAAAAACTTTTTAAAAAACTTAAAACTTAAGGCTATTTATATAAGGCTATGAAGAACAAGAAAATATCTGCTGAAACCTCGGTGGCGTAATTGGTTAACGCTCCACTCATGGATAGTGGCGTTCTTGGTTCAAATCCGGGCTAAGACAGATTTTTTCTTGTTCTTCAAAAGTTTTTTGTCCGAAGTAATCCTTTTAACGCCGAAATTTGTATTAATTAAATATTCTAATTGCGATAATATTTTGCACTTTAATTCTCTCCATTAAATGATGTCCTTCAGGGTTATATTACATGTGTCCTTCAACATAAAAGTTGTGTTATTAACTAGATAAAATGTCAAAGTGGCCAAAGCAAAAAATAGCTTCTTTGGAAAAAGTCCCGATTAAAATTGGCTTCCTTTGGAGGTACAACTGGAGCCTCATTTAGAACAAATTCATTGTTTTGGGTTCCTTTTGTGCAAGAGGGGTTCTTTTTTGTTTCAGCTCCTTAGGAACTATGTAGAGAAAAAGACTAGGTATATTTTTCTAAGAAAACCAAGTTAACAATATAAATAATTTTGACGTCTTCATATTACCTGATCTATATCTTCGATAGAATAAAAAACTGAATTCTAAACAAATATTGAATCCCTTCTTTTATCCTTGTTAAATGGTGTCCCCAGATTTGTACGCCAAAGACTGGCACATGTGCAAAAGTAGTCATCTTTGAAAAATGGTAGCCCGAAATCAGCTGATCTAATGCTAAAATTTTACTTTATTAACACATATCAAACAGTGAATTTGAGAAGGGCAGCCAATGCGCTGAATACGAAAATCACCTGAAAAAATATCAATCACGTTAAATTTTAAAGAAAATGCGTTTAAAACCTCCTAAAAATCGCGCTTTTAGCTATTTTGAGAATTTATGATACACAAATATAATTTGATATACATTTGAAAAAGCTATGAAATTAAAGCTCATACCATCCCCTTCATTTTTGAAAACAGAAATATTAAAGTACTTTTTCATGAAAGCCATCCTACGGGCGATAACAACCCTCTACTAATGTTCAAGAGAAGAAAAATTCTATATTTAATGCAACGAAAGTGCGAAATAATTCCTACCGTTAGCAACCACATTAGACACAGATATAATTCTTAGAAAACTTCGTATTCTCAAAAACTACTCCACAAGAGGTAGTTGATAGAGGGTGGATACCCACCGTGGGGTGGCTTTTATGAAATAGTACTTTAATATTTCAGTTTCCACAAATAAGGGGGATGACTTAAGCTTTAATTTTCAAATTTTTCCAAATGTCATAACACGTCAGGTTTGCGTACTACAAATTCTCAAAAATAGCTACAAATGCGATTTTTAGGGGGTTCATCCCCGTTTTTCTTGAAAACTTGATATGATTGGCCATTTTTGAGGTTACATTCGTGTTCAGCGCACTCGATTTAGTAAAGGATACCACCTCTCTAAAAGACTCTCATGTAGGGTAGTGAAATTGTTATCAACTGGCAAGGAAATATTTATAATAAATTTTTAATAATTTGAAATTAAGTATTGAAGTATTTAATTTATGTTATTTTTACATCATCGATCGGCTAACCAACATCGACTGGCACTGTTTGCAGATTCATGGTGTACTGTTCTTTATAGAGAATAAGACTTACAAGACTTATAAGTTGAACCATTTATTTACACAAATAAGAGTATAAGGGGCAGAATACGTCAAATGTTCCCGCCTAAATTATTGTGTTTTTTATCGAGTTGAAACTTGGTCACATTATAGTCCTAGTCGACCTATATTAATTCACCAATCCATAGGTCCATTTATCAACCGGCCTGAAGTTTCCACTTTTTCAGGTGCTTTTTCACCTTCACATTAGTATGACTTCTTTTATGATTATCCGATTTGACTTTTATTATAGCGTTTTGGGAAGCTCTTTTCATGTACTCTAAGACTATAATAACAATTTTTTTTCGTTTGAAAATCAAAATTAAAATTGATTAAAAAAAAAAAAAACGTTTTTTTTTTTTATGTCTCTTTGAAGTAATGTAGAAGAAAAAGTGGGCTGGAAATAATTTCACGGTCAAATTAAGATTTTTACGCTCGAAGGGACCACGTGATGATTATAGAATATACATACACACCAAAAATCATCTTAAGATAGTTAAAATAATATAAAATTATGACGTCAAACAGTATAAAAAAGCTATTTTTAAAAAAAGACAAACATTTTGCTTAAACATGTTTTTTTCAAAAAATCAATTTTAATTTTAATTTAAAAAAAAAAATTCATAATGAAAAAAAATTGATATGATAGTCTTAAAGTACATGAAGAGAGCTTTCCAAAACACTATAATAAAAGTCCAATCGGATAATCCTAAAAGAAGTTACGCTAACGTGAAGGTGAAAAATCACTTGAAAAAGTTAAAACTTCAGGCCCCTGTATGTTGACAACCGGTTGTTAAATCGATCTATGGATTGGTGAATAGGTCCACCAGGACTATAATTTGGCAAAGTTTCAACTAGCTCCTGCTAGAAGTGAAAGGACAGAAATCCTATCACTTTTGATAATTTTCTATCCCCAAGATAGAAAAGGATAAAGAAAATGTATCCTCGCCTATCCATCAGTATCTCTCTCTATCCCTTGTCTATCCAGCTCTATTTCTTTCTACCTCTTGTACATCCACCTCCATCTTTTTCCATCTCCTTGTCAATATACTTATTCTTCTATCTCTTTTAATCCTCACTTCTCTATCCCTGCTTATATGCCTCACCTCAGATTCGAGCTTTTCAAAAACCTCGAAAGTTTTCATGTATTCGAATATCTTTCAGTACTCGAAACTTTTGGTTACTCAGTTTTGAGCAACTTGAAAGTTCCGGGTTCTAGAAACGTTTTTGATCACAATTTTTTAATTTTTAATACAAAGTGTTCAGCAATCCGAGAATGGCCCTGATGTCGAACTCTCATAAAAATTCTGAGAAATGTCAATTAATATTTTTTCATAAAATTTTTCATAAAAATCCTTTTTTAATCCTTACTTCTCTATCCCTACCTATCTCTTACGTATACCCGTCAATGTTTTTTCTAACTCTTTGTTAATCCAAATCCACGCGTATCTCTTTCAATCCCCTCTCTTTTATCCCTGTCTATACCCGTCTATCTTTTTCTATCCCTTGGTAATTATAGTTCTACTCCTATCCCTTTCAATCCCCTTTTCTCTATCTCCGTTTACGCCTTGTCTATTTACGTCCATATTTTACTATCTATTTGCCATTTTGTTGTATTGTTCTATTCCTATAGCTTTCAACCCCAACTTCACCATCTTTGCTTATCCCTTATCTATGTACAGTACCGACAGAAAGTTTGGGTACATTTCCTTCAACCTTTGAAAATTCCTACTTCACTTCAAAGACGAATATCAGTAACTGAAAATCTACGACTCTGTAAGAAGGATGATTCAAAAGATTGGGAAATTTGGCGTCGAATCCGCTTACACTATCTCATCCGCTTAACAGTCTTTTGTTAGCAAAATGAAGATTTTGAAATCTTGAGTTCAACTCTTTGCAAAATGTACAAAATTTTTCCTCAAAATTTGGAGAAATTATAGTATCAAGAGTAAATCCTACTCTTTAAATCAGGAATGCCCACGGATAGTTCCCTGACTCGCTTCTCTTCCTATTCTCCGAGCGCTTCTCCGTGCCTTTTCCTCGCACGCTCGTTCGCTCTCTGCTTAACGCGATAAGAGAGGGGATTGACGAGTGAGAGATTTTAGCTCTTTGCGCATTCCGTGGACATCTCTGCTTTAAACCTGAATCAAGAGCACTTTTAAATATTATGTAATTCCTTTGTATTCATACAAAATATTTACTCGTGCAACAGACATTTTTGGGAGCCAAAAGTCCAAGATGCATCGTTAAACTTCATTTGTTATAAGGTGCAAAGTCAGATTCCATTAGATATATAATGGAACATAAAGCAATCTGAAGTTTCATCTTAAGTAGGAACATTAACGACGAATTTCGGACTTTTGGCTTCCCCAAAATTTCTGTTGCACGAGTAAATATTTTGTAAGAATACAAAGGAATTACATAATATTAAATCGTGCTCTTGATTTAGATTTACAGAGTAGGATTTACTATTGATTTTATGATTTTCCAAATTTTTAAGAACACTTTTCTAGATATGGCAAACAGTTGAACTAAAGATTTAAAAAAAGTTGTGCCAAAAACAACTTTCAACTTTGAAGCTAAATATTTTTTACTGGTTCATTTTTCAAACGAAAAGTCGTAGATTTAGGAATTTTCAAACGGTCAAAGCAAATTTACCCAAACTTTCTGTCCGTCATTTATTATGACTATTTTTTCATATCTCTTTGTCAATATTGTTCTACTCCTATCCCTTTCAACCTCAACTTCTCTACATCTGCTTATCCCCGTCTATCTTTTTATATCTCTTTGTCCATCTAGATTCACGCCTACCTCTTTTAATCCGCAATTCTCTATTTCTGCCAATCTCTTGCCTATCCTCGTTCATCACTTTATAATTGAACCGCTGGCGATCAAAAGGGGATACGCCCGAAACGCCGTCGTTTTAGTTGGCCCCTGGGTCATATTTTTTTCAGGTCAAATTTTAATTTTTTAATAACATGTTCCAATAGGAAATATTATTGCGCATATTTTTAGTCCCATAAATAAATGTGATAACTCTATTAGTTTTCGAAATAATCAAGAAAATGTTACTTTTTTCTGCAATCGCAAAATACGAATTTTTTGTGTTCAACTCGCCACAAGTTCTACAATAATAGAAATTTTGTAATAAAAATTTCAGGCAATACGCACCATCATATAACGAAACTAACGTTATTTATAGAATTTCAATTAATTGTCACTAAAAATGTATAACGTTTTTTATTCTTCTCATTGCGTAAATTAGATATTGAAAGTTTCAAATGCTTCGGGACTCGAACGAATTTTCAGAAAATTAAAATTAACGGTCACCTAAACTTTTGTTAGTATTCAAGGAAGTTTTTTGTAAAATATCAGGCAATTATGTTTTGTAGTTTTAAAGTCACAATTGATTTAAGATCTCAGCGCTGTCCCGTACGCGTGCTAGCTCGTCCTGCAATATCAACGTCTGTATAACAGCGGACGATTGGAAGGTCAAGCCGGACACCAAAACAAAAAAGCATATGTTTATTTTGATTCTCTTCTAAGGAACATAATGCCCAGAAGCATTATTGTAGAATAGTGTTAGCATATAAAATTCTGTTTAGGATAGTTTAAGTTTACTTAAAATAAAAAGAACCTAAATATGGGTCGAGGCAGGAAAAGAAAAAGCTGTGAAGAAAATTGGTTGAATAATAAGAAAAAATGTTCCCGAAATAAGGTACTACTTAAAAGTATTAGAGAAAATTAAAAATTAACTTTTCTGATAATTTTAATATCCTATTATTATTTTTGATTTGATTTCTGAATAGCTTTTTCTAAAAAATCTTGTATTTTAAAATTCATTTAAGTTCATTTAAGTGCCCCTGGAAAAGAATTCTTGGAAAATTATTTTTCGCAATTTACTCAAAATAATTCTTCCGAAGTCAACACTGAATACAGTGACGAAAATGATTAAATTAGTTATAAAGAAATCGTACAAGTTATTATATAAACATTATATAAGTTTTAATTTTTATAATTTGTCATTAAAAAATAATAAACAAATGTAAATGATGTCTTCATTATTATTTTGGTGGCCGGCTTGACCTTCCAATCGTCCGCTGTTATACAGACGTTGATATTGCAGGACGAGCTAGCACGCGTACGGGACGGCGCTGAGATCTTAAATCAATTGTGGCTTTAAAACTATAAAACATAATTGCCTGATATTTTCCTAAAAACTTCCTTGAATCCTTACAAAAGTTTAGGTGACCGTTAATTTTAATTTTCTGAAAATTCGTTCGACTCCCGAAGCGTTTGAATCTTTCAATATCTAATTTACGCCATGAGAAGAATAAAAATCGTTGTAAATTTTTAGTGACAATTCATTGGAATTCTATAAATACCGTTAGTTTCGTTATATGATGGTGCATATTTTCTGAAATTTTTATTACAAAATTCCTATTATTGTAGAACTTATGGCGAGTTGAACACAAAAAATTCGTATTTTGCGATTGCAGAAAAAAGTAACATTTTCTTGATTATTTCGAAAACTAATAGAGTTATCACATTTATTTATAGGACTAAAAATATGCACAATAAAATTTCCTATTGGGATATGTTATTCAAAAATTAAAATTTGACCTGAAAAAATATGACCCAGGGGCCAACTAAAACGACGGCGTTTCGAGCGTATCCCCTTTTGATCGCCAGCGGTTCAATTGTACGTTAATCCAAATTCACGCCTATCTCTTTCTATTTCCTTTTCGACCATCGTCTTCTATCCGTTTATCAATCTAGATTCACTCATATATTTTTCTATCTCCATTCGATTAAAAAAGTAATGATTTGTAATTAAATTGAGGCTGTAAAATTCCAGTGGGACTGTTCAAAAGATCTAAGTATGATGCACTTACAAAAATAGAATAATCCTACACCGTAGAACTCTACACCAAGTTACACATTAAATTTTGTGCTTTGCGAGAATGCTCTACACAAGCGAATTAAATTACTTTTTATCATTTTTATTTTAAAAACCCTAGACCGATTGCTTCTTGGCAGCAAAACTCTACACGCAATAATACAAACAGCTAAAAAAGCATACACTAACAATAAAATAGCGTTTTAATGAAAAACCATTTCTACAGTGTATTTTTTATCATTTCGCAATTGTTTTTTTTTATCATATGTGACGCGATCCGAGAAAAGGGACCTACTAGGCAAAAAAACGATTTTCGGATTATGATGGATTCTGTAAGTTCTTTAGCTGATCTTTCCAGGGGTGCAATCAGAAATTGTCTTTCTGCATTATTTCACAAGATATAAATTATTGAAAAAGAGTCTTTGAATGCGTGCGAGGCAGCAGCTTGACGCCTCTGCTCCTTTTCTTCTCCCACCACTTCCCCCACTACTCGCCGCGTCCCTTGCGTGGAGCTCTAGGCTCCGCACAATCAGGTATTTCATGTTATGAAAAATAAAATTCCCGACACTGTAAAATTCCCGAATTGTAAAACTCCCGAATAATAATATTCCCGAATTATAAAATTTACGAATAATAACATTCCCAAATAGTTTATAATATTACCGATTTGGAAAATTCCCGACCGTTCGAAATATTACCGAATTTGAAAATTCCCGAATAATATAATTCCCGAATTGGAAAATTCTCGAAAAAAAAAATTCCCAGTAGTTTATAATAATACCGAATTTGAATACTCTCGAATAATAAAATTCCTGACAGAAATTTGCCGAATTATAAAATATCCTGAATAGAACATTCCCAAATGTAAGCAATTATTTTTGATGAATAAATATTATTTATTTATTAAAAATACAATAATCAAATATTTCTATGAAAAAAATTACTTTGAATGTTTAAAGTTTCTAAAATTATTGTTTGAATTTAAAACAATAATTGAAACAAAATATGGGACGACTGAAATATACCGAAAAATAATTTTTGGAAGAAAATTGTTTCCAATTATTGTTATTTGTAATTCAAACAATAATTTCAGAAACTTTAAACATTAAAAATATTTGATTATTGTATTTTTGATGAATAAATCATATTTATTTAAAAAAATGTTATTTGTTTAAATTCAGGAATTTTATAATTAGGGAATTTTCTAGGTCGGTATTTTATAATTCGGCAATTTTCAAATTCGGTAATATTATAAACTGTCGGGAATTTTATCAATCGGGAATTTTCCAATTCGGTAATATTATTCCTGTTCAGGAATTTTATTATTCGGTAATTTTATTATTCCGGGATTTTCCAATGGAACGAATGAAAAATCCCGAAAAATAACATTTCGGACACTGCAAAATTTCTGAATAGGAAAATTCCCGAACGATTTATTTCCGGAATTATAAAATTTCCAAATAATTAAATTCCCGAACAGTTCATAATATTAACGAATTGGAAAATTGCCTAATAATAAACTGCCCGGCAATTTATAATATTACCGAAATTGAAAATTGCCGAATAATAAAATTCCTGAAAAAAATTGCCGAATTATAAAATATCCGAACTATAAAATCCCCAAATTATAGAATTACTGAATTTGAAAAATAAAAAAAATATTTTCTATTAAATATTATTTATTTATCAAAAACACAATTATCAAACATTTTTATCAGAATTTGTTTTTAATTTTCAAAGTTTTAAAAATTATTTTTCAAATAAACAATAACAATAATTGAAGAACATAGTTATCCAGAAATATATTTTTTCAATTATTGTTATTTTACATTTAAACTATAATTTTAGAATCTTTAAAAATAAAAAATAATTTTTTTTACTAGAAATATTTGTTTATTGTATTTTGAATAAATAAATAATATTTATGAACGAAATTTTTTTTATTGTTTGAACTCGGGAATTATTCATTTCGGATATTTTATAATTCGGCAATTTTCTGCCGGGAATTTTACTATTCGGGCATTTGCAAATTCGGTAATATTATAAGCTGTCAGCAATTTTATTATTCGGAAATTTTTCAATTCGGTAATATTAAAAACTGTCCGGGAATTTTCTTATTGGGGAATTTTCCAATTCCGAATTTTATTTTTCGGGAATTTTATTATTCGGAAATTTTATTATTCGGAAATTTTATTATTCTGAATTTTTATAATCAGGGAATTTCACAGGGTCGGGAATTTTATTTTACGGGAATTTTAAAATCGGTAATATAACAAACTTTTGGGAATTTGCCAATTCGGGAATTTTATTATTCAGGAATTTTATTATTCGGAAAGTTTATTATTCTGGAATTTTCAGATTCGGTAATATTATAAACTGCCCGGGAATTTGATTATCCTGGAATTTTATTATTCGGGAATTTTCCAATTCAATAATATTATAAACTCTTCGGGAATTTTATTATTTGGGAATTTTATTATTCGAGAATTTTACTCTTCTGGAATTTTACAGAGTCGGGAACTTTATTTTTCGGGATTATTCAGTCGTTCTTCTTTTACACGGTCGTCTTTTTCATCACAAGTGTATTTGGATATTATTTTTCATTTTGAAAAAGCTTTTTAATTCAAAAATAAAATCATTACACATTTATTTATGAATTTTATAATTTAATCGAGTAGTTCTTAGAAAATAAAGAATAATGTCCAGATACACTTATGGTGAAAAATCAATTTTTTTCTGTGTAAAATAAAAATTTAACGAAAATTCTTCAGCGCAGGAAAATAGACGAGAGAACTTGGACTCGATTGCCGGCGGGCGAACGAGAGAAGAAGAGAGTGGGGAAACTCGTTCGGACTATAAGGAGTGGGGGTCTGAATTCCCCTCTGAGACTTCTCCTCCGCTTCACTGCCTCGAGCTCGGGATTTCTTCAATCGCTTGCCCTGTAAAATTTCACTTTTGCCTAGTAGGTCCCTTTTCTCGGATCGCGTCACATATAGTACTCGCCGAGACGAACACAATTTCTTTTGAAATTTTTTCAATTGGACTATTAGTTTAATTTCTACAAAATTAGAAATAAACACAGAATTTTCACGTATGTGTGTACCTTCTCTTACTGAATAAATTCGCTGGTAGCAACGTGTCTACTTATTATGCAGTGGATTGAAATTAAGATTGTTTATGAAAATGAAAGAAGAATAAAATCAATATTACTTGGTAACATGTTTATTTACATATGCTATATTACTATATTAACTATACATTTGATCCAATAGGTAAGGCAATACGTCGTGCAGTATAACAGGTAAGAAATTGGTATATAGTACTGCACACTTTTTATGATAATTGGAGTACCAGTAAACATTTTCACAGTTCTTTGGGTTCGCTTTTTAATTTTGACCATTCTTTTCCTACATTTTGCACACAAGTTTAAATCAAAAGAAAGTGAAAACCGAAGTTACACCGGTATTTCTTACTCACAAAGTTAGTATCTTTTTCTAAAAAATACTCGTGGACGGTACTGTACGTATTTACATTCATAATATACGTGGCGCAATAGAAAAGGTACAAAATTACTATCGGTACATACTACATAGCCGGTATAGGCATTGGTACGAAAGGTGACTCGGATGGGAGTTGGCATACTATCGCTTCGTTCCCACACAAGTACAGTAGTCTAGCACTGATTACTTGTTTAAACTAAAAATGTTACTATTCCATTTTCGGTTGATAACTATTATTGTTTTTAGTTCAAAATTCCACTATTTGGTTGAAAATTTGTCTTCTTTAATTGCAAAGTCAACTATTTCGTTAAAAATGCATGTGTTGCGTTGAAAAATTGTGTTTTCTGGTAGAAAATAAATCTTTTTCTTTGAAAATTCATCTTTTTTGTCGAAAATTCTAGTGTTCCAGTTAAATATTCATCATTTTAGTCGAAAATCCATCTTTCTGCTTTAAAAATCAACTATTTCAGTAGAATATTCATTGTTTTAGTTAAAAACTCTTATGTTTGGTTTAAAATTAATTTTTTAAACTAAAAATGTGACTATTCCATTTTTGGTTGGAAATTATTGTTTTAGTTCAAAATTCAACTATTTGGTTGAAAATTTGTCTTCTTTAGTTAAAAAGTCAACTGTTCCGTAAAAAATTCATGTATTTTGGCGAAAATTTGTATTTGTTGATAGAAAAATAATCTTTGTTTTCGAAAATTATTCTTGTCTAACATTATTTGAAGAGAATATTATTAACAATGATAATAGATTGCGTGAAGAATTATGTTTGTTCGAATTGAAGAGCAGAGAAAAAGTTGAACATTTTAGAAAAAAACTGCAGTATTCTAGCATTTTCCTAATAAATGGTTTGAACAATTATTTTTATTAAATTTAATTGATTATTGCTTCGTTCCAACTGTAACGTTGAAAATTAGTTGAAAAATCCGCCAAAAGACCTACCCTTTCTAACTCCGTTCAGAAAGAAAATTGCCAAAAACAATACGAAATTGATAACAATGTATTTATACATCTAATTATCGGTAGTGGTATTTGACGTATAAAAAAAATTGTATTACAAAATCCGCACAAAAATCACAATTACAGCCAAAATCTCGCAAAACCCAATATTGCAGATATGGGTTTTCTTGGAACCTAATACAACAGACTTATGGCGGTGATGTTTAAAAAGTAATTTTTAATTCGTATTCTATGGTTAATCGCAAAGAGAAATGTTAAGTTTTAACTCACTTCACCTAATATCGACGATTCTGAATAAAATTTACGAAAGCATCTTCTTTTCTTATGAGAAATACGCGTCAAACCTGATGAGGCTTTCGAAAACTCTAAATATAATTTATGTTTTTTCTTAACCCTTTAACGACCACTGTTGCAGCTGAGCAACCTTCACTATTTTCGACTTTCCTAATTTTCAGGTAACAAGCTTAGAATTCTGCAAAATAGATACGTGCATTAGATCGAAGTGGACTATTCCGCATCTCGTGAGGTGGTTATGAGTTACCGTATACTCAATAGAAACTGAAAAAATTATAAATATTGAACAAAAATTTTTTTGCAAAAATCGATCAAAAAATGACCATACATTATTCCTGAATTTTTTCAGAATTTTTATTCAACGGTATCAAGGCTTGTTCCTTAAAGGGTTAAGCACCTTCATTTCTTTGTGAATTCGAAGAAATTTCGGGCAAATATTTCCCAATTTTCAAAATTGTATATGTATATGCTGGAAATAATTTGTATTATTTTTAGTACTTTTATTACAGTATTTACCAAATGTACAATGTATGGCTTTTAAGCGTAAGATTTACTTTATTTCCAAACCATGCCATTTCAAAAGCACCTAAAATTTACATCAGGGATTAAATCGTAAATAGTCCTTTTTACCTTGCTTTTTATGATTAACCATTTATTTCCTGTGGCATCTGTGCAGGTTAAGCTGAAATTAGGGACTGAATGCTCTCAAAGTAAACCTTTTTACAATTTTGGGACATTTATGATTTTCTTTGAATGTGCTTACACTTCGGGAAAATTTTCACGCCTTGTTGATATAAAGTTTATTATCTAATATGCAAAATTTCTCCTTTTTCTGAAAATTCAGTATTTGTCAATCGTCTGACAAGAAACGTCGGTCCGGTGCAAGCTTGGTTTCATTTGTTTTCTTAAAATGCAAAGTGGTTCAAAATGGAACACCGTGGTTTATATTTAAAAAGGTTCATAGCATATAATTATCAGTTGTGTAAAATCTGTCAAGGGGTACAACGCGATGAACTTAAGTCGACAGAGAATGGCCGTGAAAGGGTGAGATGGGCAGCTTCAGTACGAGAAGATGAAGTGTCACATCGACTATCCTTATTACCGGAAAATACGGAATTTTCTTATCATGGGGAAACGTGCTACAAAAATTATACGAATAAGCGACCGGCATGACGGTTCATGCAGTATGTAAAAGTAAAAGTCTTATAGATAGTTTAAATAGAACTGGTATAAGTGTCAGTTATTCAGAAGTAAGGAAATTTCATAATGACTTGGGTGCGTTTACTATAGAAAACAGTGCAAACGGTACGCAGCAGTGGACAACTTTGATCACAACGAGGAATCATTGTCAGGAATGGATGGAACCAATGATACAGTTTCAGTGTTGTTTCAAGAAAAGCCAGTCCAAGATATAGGGAAGCCAAATGTCAGCGAAACCGGAGTCGACCATCGTGACACAGTTATCAATGAAAAATTAAACTGTCAAAATTTGTTACCGTTTCAAAAGAATGCCGGACCAATCTTGTTACCTGATGGTTATACATTTTGCACCGATTCATGTGCAGCCGATCCGAACACATTTTATGAGTTAGAAACAAAAGATTTCGCTTTCAGCTTAAGTAGAATGGAAATTTCTGGCCAGTACATTTTTTCCGGCGAAAAATCACATCAACCCGTTCCATCATCTTCACCTTTTAATTCTAGTGTCACTGAGGATAAGCGACGAAAACAAATTGTTGGGTTCTTGCCCATTTTGCCATATCCTGTTACGGATTACGCAACTGTATGTACGGCATTGTGCAATTTCATACATGTTTTAAAACAATTAAAACAAGAACACTTTTCAATATTCTGCCACGAAGGTGTCTACAAAATTGCGAGACACATTAAACTTCTGCGAGGAAAGAAATTCGAGAAGTTACTGACACTGTTGGGTGGATTCCACATGGCCAAAATTGTTCTGGCTTGTATAAGAAAATATTTACGTGGGAGTGGCGTGATAAATATTTTCATTGATCTAGGCATTTTTGGTCCAGTAGTTGTTGACCAAGTTTTGAACGGATCTCATTATGCGAGGTCATTCAAAGGGTTTTCAATGCTTTATGACGTTTTGAGCCGATTATTACTGAAAGCTTTTTTGCTGAAAATGGAACTCAAGATTATCAGGATCAGCTGGACTTATTGAAAATATTGCAAGACAATTTCAGCGAGAATGATTTCGATGCGTGCAAGGCAGCCTTGAAGGAGTTCCGAAAGAGTTGCAGTAAATTAATTCAGGATTTGAAACAATTTATTGCACGGAGGTCCGAGGAATCAAATTTATTCAAATACTGACCAACGGCCATACCACGCTGAAAACCCCAGTTCTCGTGAGATCACTGAAGTTAAGCAGCGTTGGACGCGGTTAGTACTTGGATGGGTGACCATTCAAGAATACTGAGTGCTGTTGGCACATCGTGGGTGTGGTGAGCCCACACTTGTAGTTATTTATAACTACAAGAAAACTATCCACCTAGAAACACTACCCGAATCGGCTAGTGTCACGCCTACCCTGAAAGGGAAATGGCTTAATCGTATACTGGAATAACGCGCTCATTCTCATAAGTCTTGTACGTAACCTTGTCAGGAGTGATCGTGACGGAAATTGGTACTTACAAGTGCAAACAGAACAAAATTCCTTCCAATTTTCCACATCATGGATTGAACGCATTATGCAAGGTGGGGTGCAGTTTATTTGGAGGACATACTTAACCTTGAAAAAACTTCTCCGGAAACATATCAGAAATTTAAGGAAGGACGATTCACCATTAAAACATCGTTTGTCCCTTGCATGTCAAGTAGTCCTGATCTAAAGCTGGAACAAACAATTAATAAGGAACAAACAGGACCTTCAGGTATAATAGGATCTACAAGAAGAAAAGAGTTTGTCGCGCTGTGGAATATCATTTATCACTAATTTCAAGACATTTCCAATTTGTACAGAGACTTGACGTCTTATAAAAATTACTCGAGTGAACTTGAAGTACATCACGACAGCTCGCCACATTGTACAGCAAGAACCGAAAAAATGATACAGGAGATTTTCACGTACGTAAAAGGGAAGGTGAATCCTTTTCAACCAGGTCCTCAAATATTGAGAAACATTGTCACAGAGCAAATAGTGCAACCACAAAGTACATTCGATACTCTACTGCATATCTTCGAAAAGGGGTGTGAAACGTACGAAAAATTTCGCACCGAAAGAATTGTAAATCGCACAGAGAGTATCTCGGCGACGATTCCTCGTGTTAATCTTCCGTCGTTTACATCTACCAAGCAGGTGAAGTCACTGGGGAAGAAGAAAAAATGCCAGCAGAAAACACAGCAGACACTCGATTTAGCGAGAGACCGTGGCTACCCCATGAAAAACTTGCTGTCTTTTGAATTAAGTGAAGAAGATCCATTATTTGATGCAAGTGGATTCTTTAAAAAAGGATCTAACAAATGTATGTTAACGAACGAGTTAGAAAAAAAATTGCAGCGAAAAACATTTGCCCCGAATCAATGGACACTTCCTCCACGTATTTAATTGTCGATGTTATTTTACTGTGTCGCAAATCCAACTGGAAGAATTTGACAACCTTCAAAGATTTTGCCAGAGCTTTCTGTAATGCAGTGACAGGAAATATGAATCACCAAGTAAGCAGAATCGACTTCATCTTCGATTCTTACCTGCAGTTCTCTCCTAAAACAATCGAAAGAAATCGTCGCCAAAACTCAGAAAGTGTTTCCATTCATAACATCGATGAGGATGTCAAATTGCCTCCGTCACCAGAGAAGTTTTGGCCTTCAAGTGACAATAAAATAAACTTGAAATTATTTCTTCGCAAGTATATCCAGAACAATAGCAGAAATCTGTGGTCTGGTTCGGAAATAATTAGTAGTGCTACGAATTTAACGCAGTGCTCTTCATCTGAAAGAATTGCAAATCTGCATACTCTTCAACGCCCTGATTTGGAAGAAGCTGACATCCGAATTCTTCCGCACATTTGTCACGCAGCCGACGACGGATTTGAAAATGTCATTCTTCTGTGCTCTGATACTGATGTTGTGGTTCTAGTTCTTGCTTACTGGGCATCGTTTCAACAAAAAGGCTTGGAAGTAAGTAAATTCTCTACATTTCAAATTTCATTGACCAATTAACCGCTAGAAAATCAATTGTATTTACATACACTTCACAAAAAGACATTATGGTAAGATTTGAAGTAGATTGATCAATATCAGTATCTCGCTCAATTATTGGGTTCTTTTTTCAATTTCATCCCCAGATTCTACCGTAGGGTGAAACTTGGTGCAAAGAAGGCGCAAAAAAGGCACGAAATTTGGAACAATTATTGTACTTGCCAATGTATTTAAAAAAATTGTAAACAATAAACTGTTTCTAAATAGTACAAAAATTGATAAAAATGTGATAATGATGGGGAAAAATATGTCAGGTATATATTTCCACATTTTTACAATTTTGTGTCTTTCTTTGCACAAAGTTTGATTCTGGGGCGGAATATAGGGCTAAAATGCAATAAATATCTGAATAATTGAAAATACGTCTATTGTTTGCATAGTTCTTCACATTGTGTGCATCGTCTCGGAGTAAGTTTTCAATTAATTCTCAAAAAGGAAGGGAGATCCTATTTTTATATTTACAGGGCTTTTAGAGGATATTGTAAGCTATAGATAAAAAAAAATCAAAGAAAATAGTAAATGAACTTTTTTTTTTAAATCAATTTCAAAATTTGTTTTAGAAAAATCGAAAAAGTTATTGAATTAAACAAAAAATTATTCAAAACAGCTCCTTATTACGGATAAATAAAAAATTCATATTAATATCATTAAAATTACCAAAGTTTAAAGTTGAATGAAGGACCCAAATTTTAAATTTTGAGTATCTACAGTAGAAGTCCGATAAGTTTCCCATTTCGGGGCTGTAGGGGCGGAAAATTCCGGACTTATCGCATGCCCTCTCTAGTAGCACGATATTAGGTTCGCGCATGCGTAAGAATGATGCGCAAATGATAAGCAAAGTAGCACACGTAGTGGGAGAACCCCAATTAGTGTGTATGCCGTGCGTGTGATGACGTTTTAAGGGGAGTGTACACTTATCGGACGGCAACTTATCGGACTTGTACTGTACTAAGTTTTTTCACTTTCTCAAAGTGGAATAACCTATATTAAACAAATTAAAAAATGCTTCTAGGGGCGACCACCTTACAGTATAGATAATTAGCCTACAGTAGATAATCAATAATTAAAAGGACAAACATGCCAAAAATAATTATTTATAATTTTAGTATATTAACACGTGTAGTTCATCAACTATCAATTAAATTTAAATAATTATTTTACATACATTACTGTTTTAAGTTAGTGATTGTCTATTGTAGGCTAATTGTGTACTGTGGGTGGTCTCCCCTACATCATTTTCACTGATACTGTCGTATTTGTGCATTTGTTACAATAAATAATAACAAACATTTTTATTACAGAAATTGTGGATGAAATTAGGATCCGGTCACACGACAGAAGTTACACCAATGCACACTCTCGCCGCTGCTCACGAAATTGACGTACGTCGCGTATTACCTGCAGTCCATCATCTTACTGGCTCGGATTATACCAGCAAAGTTGGGACCAAATATGCTGGACTTATTTCTAAACCCGAACATTACTTATCAAACTTTGGTCTAGGTGAGATACTATGAAATTGCGTCTCTTTTGGCCTTATATTATATTCATATACTTCATATTCATCTATTTCTTTGAAATTTGCTCTTTGACAAATGCCCCATACTCTTTATTAAATATGGAATATCTATTTTTTCAGTTTCGAAAGAAAGAAGATATTGAAAATTGCCTTGTAGCTGCAGAAGAGTACCTTGTGAAAGTTGTCCGATCTGTATCCAAAAACGTTGAAAGCAAAACTTCCGATCAATTACGGTTTGCGATGTACCATTTCAATAACACTGGGATTCATGACCTGTCCCCAACCAATGCTTCTATTCGTTTGCACATACTAAGAGCGTTTTATAACACCAACATCCAACTCAACTGCCTTAACTCACAAAGTAAACAGTTAAATCCATTGTTATTCGGTTATTACGAACAAAATGGATGTCTATTTCCTACGAAAAATACCAAACTGTTTCCGCCAACCTTTGAGCTTATTCCAAGATGTACGTGCAAAACCTGCAGTCGTATAACTTGTGCATGTTATGCTGCAGGAATACCGTGTTGCTCATTTTGCCTTCACAGCAATAATAATGTATGCAAAAGTTTTTTCACGCAAAGACAACACCAAATTGAAAAGAAAAGTTCAATGAAGGAACAAGAACTGATGAGTCAGGGTGGCGATTCGACGGACGATTTAAAATTCTCGGCCATTTTCCGGTTTTTCCCGGTCATCATGACGTTCATTCGAAACATCCTTTAAGTGATGAATTTTAAAATACATTGACTTGAATTTTCAACCAAACAGAGGAATTCTTAAACAAGAAGATTAATTTTCGAAAACAAAGACAAATTTTCAACCAAATAATTGAATTTTTAACTAAAACAATAATAATTTCCAACCAAAAATGGAATAGTAAAATTTTTAGTTCAAACAATTAATTTTAAACCAAACATAAGAGTTTGTAACTAAAACAATGAATCTTCTACTGAAATAGTTAAATTTTAAAGCAGAAAGATGAATTTTCAAATAAAATGATGAATATTTAATTGGAACACTTGAATTTTCGACCAAAAAGATGAATTTTTAATCAAGAAGATTAATTTTCGAAAACAAAGATTAATTTTCTACCAGAAAATACAATTAAAAAAAAAAAATACATGCATTTTTAACGAAACATTTGACTTTTTAACTGAAGAAGACAAATTTTCAACCAAATAGTTGAATTTTGAACTAAAACAATAATAATTTCCAACCGAAATTGGAATAGTAAAATTTTTAGTTAAAAAAATTAATTTTAAATCAAACATAAGAGTTTTTAACTAAAACAATGAATCTTCGACTGAAAATAGTTTAAGTTTTAAAACAGAAAGATGAATTTTCCACTAAAATGATGAATATTTAACTGGAACACTTGAATTTTCGACCAAAAAGATGAAATTTTAAACAAGAAGATTAATTTTCAAAGAAAAAGATTAATTTTCTACCAGAAAATACAATTTTTCAACACAATACATGCATTTTTAACGAAATAGTGGACTTTGCAATTAAAGAAAACAAATTTTCAACCAAATAGTGGAATTTTGAACTAAAAACAATAATAGTTTTTAACCGAAAATGGAATAGTAACATTTTTAGTTTAAAAAATTAATCAGTGCAATCATTAATCTACAGTACTTGTGTGGTAACGAAGTGATATTATGCCAACTCCCACCCGAGTCACCTTTCGTACCAATGCCAATACCGGCTATGTAGTATGTACCGATAGTAATTTTGTACCTTTTCTATTGCGCCACGCATATTATGAATGTAAATACATAGAGTACCGTCCACGAGTATTTTTGAGAAAAAGATACTAACTTTGCGAGTAAGAAATACCGGTGTAACTTCGGTTTTCACTTTCTTTTGATTTAAACTTGTGTGCAAAATGTAGGAAAAGAATGGTCAAAATTAAAAAGCGAACCCAAAGAACTGTGAAAATGTTTACTGGTACTCCAATTATCATAAAAAGTGTGCAGTACTATATACCAATTTCTTACCTGTTATACTGCACGACGTATTTCCTTACCTATTGGATCAAATTTATAGTTAATATAGTAATATATCATATGTAAATAAACATGTTGCCAAGTAATATTGATTTTATTCTTCTTTCATTTTCATAAACAATCTTAATTTCAATCCACTGCATAATAAGTAGACACGTTGTTACCAGCGAATTTATTCAGTAAGAGAAGGTACGCAATTTTCAATGATAGGCTATTAGCTATTTAAAACTTCATCTTTTTCTTTCATTTTTATTATTTTACACCTGCAGGTAACTGCTTGAATTGAAAATTCTATTGAGTAGGATGTTTGGCTGTGTGTGAGGGTTCGACCGAGGTCTCAAACCTGCAGCTTCCCAGCCCCCCGCTGTCCCGATTCGATGCTGTTACTAATAATCGTACACACAGACGTGAACATTCTGTGTTTATTTCGAATTTTGTAGAAATTAAACTAATAGTCCAATTGAAAAAATTTCAAAAGAAAAATATCAATTAAATCAACATGCACCATTAATTAAATTTGTGCATATCACACTTCTTCAAATGATTATGAAAAAATATTTTCAAAACTTTCCGACATATGACATTTTTTATTTAAACACAGAAAATGTCAAATAACAACAAAACGACCGGGAATTTGCTACGTGCACCCGGTATATTCGGAATCAGGAGAACATTCTGCACAAGAATCAATCATCAAATCTTACGGACCTAAAATGGATGCTCACTCTCCTCTTCGGATTCCCGACTAAATGGCGTGATTTTCATCTAGTTCACCAGTCTATACTTATTACGATAATTCGAAAACCAGTAACGGTTTTTATTTTTTCTTGATTTAACTTTGAAACTGATATATCAGACTTAGACTCAGCAAATTTTAACATTTTTTTCATTACTTTCTTAAGAAATAAAACGAAATGAAATTGAATAATGAAAATTCGACAACTAGTGAAATTACGCTGATATTTCTCATGCGGCATCTCTGGAAGTAAATTATTTTAATAAACATAAAGCTTCATACCTGGTATAAAGGATGTAAGAGACAGAGTCATTGCCCAAAATTCCACGGGATTGATTATCAAATCCTTTAAGGATGGCAACTTGTGGCTTTCCATTTCCATCAGGCATAAAAATCCAATCTTCGCCGTAGCCGTCATACTTTTCCCGAAGAACACTCTTCATTTCAGCATTTGCCAATTTAAGAACCACACAAACGATAAAAAAGACTTTGGTAAACTGAAATCTCGATATCATTTTATAACTGTTTGTTAAAACTGTGAAAAGTACATGGAGTCACAAAGAAATGTCCGTTCAACGACAAAGGGATTGGTTTTTATAACGCTGAAAAGAAGTTAAAGGCCCTCTTATAAATCAGCATATAGCATTTAAGTATGCGTAAACCTTAACGTGTCCCACTTTTTATCCAATGCTTCTTATCGTTCGTACGTAAATACTGTAAAACAGTGGTCAAGCAAGAATTATCGGCGAAGATTCAGGTTTATTCTTAATTAAGTCCACACGTGCTCTGATAGCTTATCATACGATTGGTATAGGTTGACATAGGATAATCTCTCATACCCCATTTCCTTGTTGACCGGTAAAACATACCTATCATTATTTTCTGATATGCAAAAATAACTAGGGGTGACTTTAATTATTATTAGTATCATTATCACTTTATTATTGCATTCTTTTCCTTTTCCTGTGATGGAATTAATTGCCCATTCACAACAATTAAGAGTTAGGACTTGAATTGAATTCAAGTCCTATTTCTTCTACATATTTTATTCCATAGAGCTTCTATTAATTCACGTTACATTTTTAAAGACTTAAAACCATTATAAAATTATCAATTCCCGAAATGTAATATGTATGTACAGTTCATAATAACAAACACTAGAAATAACGCACACCCAATGATTTGCAGACATTTTTATAATATTATATGAAAACCCGCGTCCTATCTCTGAGTCAAAGACATTTTTATTTTTAAAAACTCTTAATGGAACTCATTTAATTATTTTAATTGTACTAAATCTACTGAAAGTCAGTATTTTTTAATTACTTCCTGCATTTTCAAAAATTTGAAGTCTTTATAGGATTTCTTTCCGGAAAACCTAAGTTTTAACAATGGATACATGGAGTCACAAAGTGAGTTCATTTACTTTTCATTGGAAAATTGTTTTCTCATAAAGGCCACTCTAACTTGATATATTCATTCGTTGTCAACTAAGATTACCTTATCCATAAGTTAAAATCATAAATATTGTCGTTTGTAGATAAGAGCGAGTTGCCTTTTCCTTTGGAGAGGCTGGGTCTTTTATTGTATTTTCACCAAACTCTCCGCCGCCGAATCCACCGGCGAGTGGAACCTCAGGGAAAACTTGTTTGAAGACTCGCGTTTCCATTTTCTGTCCTTCGATACGTTCACAGCAGGAAAACATAAAACCCATTGAGAACTTTTTTAAGTGTATTTTTTCCCTCACAGACTTCAATTTTTCTTCTATTTGTTCCTCTTCACAACAATTCCTAGGGATGATAACGGACCATGTTTTTATATCTGGGCCAGACAATGTAACCACTGTCAGAGTTGCAGATTTCTTGCAGAAAGTTTGTTCATGTGCGTTCTGACAATAGACAATGCTCTTTACAATTCCACCTATTAGTGATAGATTTTGCTTGGGATACCTACGAATAAATAGTTACTTAATTTAACAGGATTTAAGTCTGAAAGGTTTTAATGTCTGTATACTACCCTAATAGCACGGAACGTTCCAGGAACGTAAAATGTCCGCCTTTTGGAACGTACATCTGGGACCTGAGGGGGCCTTACTGTTATTGTTACTATTAACAATAAATATCACTTAAACAGTCACAGATAGGTGAAAAGTCGAAGTCAGTTTATAATATGGATATCATATAGTATATAGTAGTAAATTATACAATAAATATATTGTATTACATCTTGAAACTGCATAAATCTCAAATTTGTTAAAATGTAAAACGAGGGAATTATTAATATAGTCAATTCCAATAATTTCCATTGATTGCCAAGGAATTGGGAGGAAGGCAGGAATAGAAAAAAAAATTGAAAAATAAGAGAAATAGACATAGACTGAGCTTTCCTACTGTGATTTCCTGAGTGAACAACCCTTCAATGGAAAACTCACGAATAGGGCAAAATTCGCTAAGTGTACCCGCCTAAAATTTTGTTTTCCCCAACCTTATTAAAACTCTACTAAATCATAGTGTTAGTTTCTGCAAAGGAAGTTTTTCATGAAGAATAATTTTAAAAGAAAGCTTCATTCGTTCCCTTCAAAATCATCGTAGGCTGAAAATGGGATGGAAGGAATTACTATGGGCGAGAAAATTTGAGTCCTCTGGTTTTGACGTTAAAAAAGTAAGTGAAGAAAAAATGGTAGCTCAATGAATGAAAATTCATTTTAAAGATCAAAATGTTGTACGTTAATGAGCCTGAAACGCATATGCCAAAAAATTTGTATAGCTTACAGACCCGAAAATCTAATAAAAAGTAAGGAAATTTGACAGCTTTTAACGACAGTAAAGTTTGGAGCATATTTTTTTATTGAAAAAATAATATGAAAAAGCTGAAAAAGTTCACGGTGGTACTTTGAACATTACTCAAAAAAATGCCGTTGAAAATTTTGCAGAATATAACGAATTGTTCGTTTTTTGTACATAAATATGCAACTGGACTATTGTCAGTTCTAATGAAGATAACGAAGTGATTTAAATTACAGGTGGTTAGTTGAAATATCAGTAAATATTTACAACTTGAAAGAAGTATGTGCTTCTTTTTGTCTTCATGCAAATTGCGATATTTGAAGACAGTTTTTTATATTGGAAAGCAAGTATAACAAGCCAGCGGGGATGCCTTTTTCATGGGATCGTCCTCGTCTTTCCTCAGCATGTGCTTCCAAAGTTTTGTTGGGGAAAGACGAAGACGAACCCATGAAAAAAGGCACCCCGCTGGCTTCTTACACTTGCTTTCCAATATAAAAAACTGTCTTCAAATATCGCAATTTGCATGCAGAGAAAAAGAAGCACATACTTCTTTCAAGTTGTCAATAATTACAGATAGTTCAACTAACTACCTGTAATTTAAATCACTTCGTTATCTTCATTAGAACTGAAGATAGTACAGTTGTCTATTTTTGTACAAAAAACAAGTCGATCTCATGGGTTTTTTCTTATCAAATTACTTGAAAATCAATGAAAAATTATGATTTGTAAACACAGAAAAATGTAAAAGTTCACATTTTTAAAACTTCACATTATTATTGTTAATAACAATATTATCAATGAAATATTAAATATAGAATTTTTTAACGGAAACAAATATTTTTTCTACTGAATCAAGTCGCAGGTGACACCTCAATGGTAATGTTCCACCAAGATTTCATTTAGCTTTTTCGTTCAGAGAAAAAAAATATTAGTAAAATGTTGAATTTTCATGTTCTATTTGTATAAATAACTAAATCCACAGGATTACATAAAAAAATCGGACTTCGTGATGTTCTGAAGCGTTTAATGCTGAGCATTTCTAAAAAAATATATCGAAATCGGTTAAGAATTGTCGGCCGCAGTAGTTTATGAACAGTAAATTCCCTATCTAACCCGCTTTGCGGCGCGTGGTCTCGCAGCAACTAATTCCTTCCATCCCATTTTCAGGCTAAGATGATTTTGTAGGAAAGAATCAGGCTTTCTTTTAAAATTATTTTGAAGACTATAAACTTTACTTACTTGTATTTTATAGATTCTAGTATTTTGGTAGCGAGGGTATAATTATCGCCATCAGAGAATACCATTACACATTTTGACATCTCGTTCTTTCCAAAACCGGAATTTTTTGCTATCCAATCTTGAACTTTTGCACGCATATTTTTTCGATTTGTGGTACCCTGCGCAGCATCGATAGAAAAAGTGTTGATTTTCATTTTGGGAATAATAGGAATAAAGACGCACGCAATATCGTTTTTATCTAATTCAATTTCATCTAATACAGCACCGTAAGTACGTAGCATTAGAGTATCACAAGACGGTGGTAATTGTGAACAATAACAATCTGAAACTGAAAGTAGTATAAGAAAAACATTTTGTGGAATCAAGTATATATTATCAGTCAATTCAGAGTGGCGATCCATGGACAATTTCAAAATCCCGGTTATTTCGACGTCCTGAATTTTCTATGTCAAATGAAAATCTCCTATCAGTGGTTTATATACTTTATTATCGTCAGTTGATATGGGGCTGATGTAAAATCATACAATCGAAGGATTTTACGTCAGAGAAATTATGATAACAAGATTTCAAAGTAGGTAGGGATCCATTTTTGCAACATCCTCAAGACAAAAAAAAATTTTATTGTAATAAAAGTACTCCACGTTTCGGATCGGGACCAGTTCCCTAATCAGGAACAATATAATAATCTATAATATAAACATATGATCGTTAAACTGACTTAACAGAAAGACCAACCTTACACAATTTAATTTTGTTAGTAGTTATACATCTTAATTAACTGACCCATGGAAAACTAAAGGGTCCTAAAGTCCACTATTTGATGAAACTGAGTTTTCTTTGGAAATTTTAAATACAACAAATTTAAAGGATGGCGTTCCAAAAGGGCTCATTCGCCAGTTTTGCGAAAATGAGACTATTAACAAAGTGAAAGAGATTGAAAAGGTATAGGGGAGCTTCATTATTAAATAGACTGTATAGCAGGTTGCCCATGAAAGATTGCTTTCTTTTAGCCACATTAAGTAATTCAGCTTTCTCTCTAAATGGAGTTATATGCTCGCTTTTAGGAACATTCCAAAAGAATGGTTAGAATCTGTGAATGAGACACTAATCCGAAGAGACATAAGAAGCCATAGAAACACGAGAGCTTGCATAAAAAAATGCATGGACGTGAAGGAAGCTAGAGTAGTATGCCAGGACAGAAAAGTGTGGCGACAAATAGTTTGTAAACATAGTGACAACAGAGTGAATGGCGCCTGAAACAAAGACCTTGGATACTAAATGGCCTGAAGTGGGGAACCACACATAGCAATTTTGTGAGGCTCTTCACCTGGGGTGACCGCTAGACAGATTGATCAGCAACCTGGGTCGAAGCAGTGTTGCGGAATGAACGTGTAATTTGAATAAATAACACGAGAATTCCAGATCAATCTAAAATATCTGTACCTAACACCTATATACCTACTTACCTTACACCTATATATACCCACCATACACACTACTATTTTCCGACCGAGCAAGTCACGCCTACCCCGAAAGGCAAATGGCTTAATGGTATAATAATAAAAATAATAGATGATCCGAATACACGCATTAAGTGAACGCTCAAGCTTGTCATTCAGTTCATACGTAATATCGTCATAAACAATGCAGCCATAATCAAAGAAAGGAAGGATTATACTTTTGACTGAAAGGATTTGAATAGGAGTTGGAAGGGATTCTTTCTTTCTATTTAATTGTGGTAGGACTCTGAACATTTTTCTGGATATTTCACTGACATGCTCTTTCCAGGAATGCGTTCGGTTAACATGGAAGCCAAGATCCTTTACACATTCAACAAATTGTAAACGTATAAATTTTCCGATCAATAAAGCGCGCTCGTCCTTGTGGGCCAGATCTTATCTTCCTAAGGAAAGGTCAGTTAGGAAGATCACCGGATGATCAATTTGAACCAAGAAAGATTTAATGGGTTTAAAAGTTCACACACGCCGCTCTTCGGATATCGCTCGAACTATATTCAAAATGCCAATAATTAATCGCTAACAAGATGGAAAACTGAGCCCCTGTATCTGTAAAGGTCTCAATGTTTCAATAGTTTCAGATGGGGGGGGGGGGGGTGTGAAGAACCAACAATAATTGCTTTTCTGTGGCGGGGTTGAAAGTGAGTCCATTTGCTACAGTTTACTGCACAGCACGGTCGATGTCCTCCTGGACCAAGGGCCTGCATACTGGCGAAGGGAGTTAACGCTGTCCCGCTGCTTGATCTATGTTCGAGAGACCTGATGGTGACAGCCATGGATCTCAAAGGAATAGGAAGGCCAGTTCTGGGATAGGCTTATTTTCCTTATGACAGCGATACCAACCCACCAGTGGAGGTACGTATACTGGTGGAATATTGCAAGGTAAGGGGTATTCCTCTTCTACTGGGATGCGATGCTAATTGACATCACTCTCATTACCAGTAGTTTTAGGGATAATATCAAGAAGTGGAGAGTTTCAGATGAACCCACTCTCTCAAATCACTCACACATAGAGTTCGTGTTGGAATCAGTTGTACCCGCTGGCCCTAAATGGGTCAGAAATCCAAGAAGAACGGACTGGGATCAGTTTTCCGCGGAGCTAGGATGTGCACTGTCAGAGGTTCCCAGGTCGATTCGAGACGTGGATACCCTGGAGATGGCAGCCAAAACTTTCACGGAAGCCATTAAAGCTACTTATGAAAGTAATTTTCGACCTACAAGAGTCCGAAATGCTGGGGAGACACACTGGTGGAATGGGAAACTCGAAGAGCTTCGCAGGGAAACCAGAGAGAGGTTCAGCCGTGCCAGTACTGGTAAAACGAAGGAACTATGGACGTCATTCACAGCGATGAGGGACAAATACAGGGGTGCAATACGTAAGGCAAAGCAAGAGAGCTGGACCAACTTTTGCACAGACATCGAGTAGGGAGCCGAGGCGGCTAGCCTGAATGGGCTGCTTTCTCGAAATCCGGACGCTATTCTCGGCACTCTGAAACTGCCCGGCGGGAGGTACTCAGAGTCGGACGGGGATACCTTGGCTCACCTGATCAAGGCACATTTCTCGGGCTTTTCAAGGTTTGGAGAAAAGGGGACGACACTTCAGAGGCAAAGAAAGTCGCCTGCGGCCCAACTGGGCCCAAAACGGCGGCTAGCCAACGAGATTGTCACCCCCGCCAGGGTCAGGTGGGACCTGAAGTCTTTCAGTCCTTACAAGTCTTACAAGTCTCCTGGCAGTAACACCTCTGGAGAGGTCATCAGGGCGGCCATGATTACACGTGGTGTGCCTATTGAAGTCGTGGAATGGACGTGCCACATGTTGGCAAACAGGAATCTAACTACGACTAAGGGTGATGCCACTTGATGTGGAACCATTGACTCGGGATGTCAGTAGGAAGGCGTTTTATCGCCCTTGCTGTGGTGCCTAGTAGTGGATGAATTGCTTCATCTACAATCGAGTCAAGGGTTCCATCGTGCGCGGCCAGCATCTGGATGCGCTCTTCGGAGTAATGCAGCAAGCACTGATGGTAGTGGATTCATGGTGCAAGAGAACTGGATTATCGGTTAATACGAGTAAGTCAAACGCGGTTGTTTTCACCAGGAGGTACAAGTGGGGAACCACGAGTACATTGAAACTTGGAGGACAACAACTGGAAATCAAAGAACGAGCTAAATATCTAGGAGTCATTCTGGATAAGAAGCTTTTATGGAACGAGCACCTGGAAAACAAGTGCAAAAAGCTAGTAGCGACTCTACGGCTCTGTAGGAGAGCCATAGGGAAAATCTGGGGTTTGAAACCGGAGTCACTTATGTGGATCTACACAGCGATCTTGTGACCCAGGCTAACCTATGCGGCGGTGGTCTGGTGGAGCAGGGTCGACCTGTCCACTGTGAAGTATCGACCGGAAAGGATCAGGGGACTGATTCTGAGAGGCATCACTGGAGCCTCGAAGTCGACACCCACGATGGCAGTGGGGGCACTAATAGGTTTGGAGCCCCTCCATGTGACCACCACTCGCTACCTCTTCGACAAGAAGTATCGAGTTAGCCTATCCACAAAGGAGCAGTGTGTTATCGGCGACGCACACCTGCCCAGTGATGGAGACAACTGTAGAAGGAATGGAATGGGCTTTACAATCGAGATGGGGTCCTACGCCACAGTTCTACAATCTGAGATTATGGCCATACTCCATTGCGCCTACAAGGCAAAAGAGTATGACAATAAAAGGAACATCCGTATCTGCTCAGACAGCAGGGCTGCTATATTGGCCTTGAATGGCACAACGACCACGTCGCTATTAGTATGTGAATGCTTTGAGGCACTAAATATGTTAGCGACGGATAACCGAGTCACTCTGCTATGGATCCCTGGACACAGCGGTATCAAGGGCAATGAGATATCGGATAGGCTAGCCAAGCTAGCAGCAGGAAGAAATTTTACTGGACCCGAGCCAGTTGTAGGTATTTCCAGCAGGTCAGTCACAGAAGAAATTAACAGTTGGCTGGCTGAGGAACATCAGAATGAGTGGGATTTGTTCTCTGGTTACAGACAGGCCAAAACACTCTTGGGCTCAAAGCTTAACTCTAATCGAGCAAGGGAAATACTCAAGCTCGGGAGGAACGAAATCAAAGTCCTAACAGAAATGTTTATAGGACATGGGAACCTAGGATATCACAGACATAAGATAGGGCTTGCAGAAAGTCCCCTTTGTCGTCTGTGCGGAAAGGATAATGAGACATCTACTCATATCCTTTGTCACTGCCCTGCCGTTGCGGGGAAACGTCTAACACTCACAGGCAATTATTGCATCAGTGAGTCAGGGATATCGGCCAACAGCGTGGCTGCGGTCCTCACCCTATGGAGACGGCTATGGGGTCATGCTTAGGCTCACAAGGGGACGCAAAGGAATTGCCCAAGCGTCAGGGGCTGTTACGGTCTCATCCCAAAACTAATAAAATAAATACGATATTTACAGTGTCGCAATTCACAGCCAAGGTCGGAAGTATAAATGTTGCATAAGATAGGGGCTAGAGTGGAGCCCTGTGGGACCCCTCTTCACCTCTTCCTTAGCTGACTTCTCTCCTTTACTGTTACATACCCACTGCGAACGGATGCACAGAAAAAAAAAGAAAGTACTGATACGAATTGAATTGAAAAGACTAAGTCACCCCGCAAATCTCGCTTTGAGACAATGATGTATTTTAATTTCGAATCTTTCTATACGAACTTCAATGCGACACCTCATATTTAAAGTCGGAAATACCAATTCCGCAGTGGCTGATGTTAGGACGCACTATACTCCTACCAAAAAAAGGGAACTTGTCCAACCCAGAGAATTACAGGCCAATAATTTGTTTGAACACACTGTATAAGATCTTTACAGCTGTCCTAAACAGGATTGTTCGAAGAATTGAGCCTGTGTGGTGAGAGATAGACGAACAACGTGGCTCGAAAAAAGGTGTAGCAGGCTGCCGAGAGAACATGCTAATTGACAGGTGCGCCTGCAAAGATGCAGCAGCCCATCAGCGCGTCCTATCAATGGCCTGGATTGACTACCGGAAAGCTTTCGATTCAACTTCTCATAGACTTTTCATGTGTCTGTTGGAAAGCTTCAAGGTTCGTCCACACATAGTAAGGTGCATAGAGAGATTGATGCCCCTTTGGAAAACTATATTTACTATCTCATCCGGAAATTATTTTGTATCACACTTCTGCCTCCATCGCTTGCACTACGAAATTCTCCTGGATACCTCTGCGGCGAAAGTAATTATCGCGAGCATAAGGCCACTCATGTATTTTCTATGGATGACATGAAGATCTATGCTTCTGGTAAAAGCAAACTTCAGAGTGCTTTAAGTACCATCAAGGAGTACACAGGAGAGAAAGGTATGGACTTTGGATATGGACACTGGTTCGTAACCTTAAAGCCATACCCGCGTGCCAAAACATGCCAAGGCACTTGCGATATGGATGCCTGTCTTTGTGATTTCGTCGTGCCCTTTGGTCACCCATCTCACCGTCGTGAGACGTGGCCATAGGTGTGATTTACCACGGTTATACTGGGAGCCGGTGTCATTTTCATAGATGGCGGTTGCTCCCAGTGGGAGGTGCGGTGGTTGTTTAACCTTTTTTTCAAATAAATAAATATATATACTACCGTCGGAAATTGTGCGCACGACTCTCGTGAGCCCTATTAAAAATCACTGCTGACTTCGAAGCACGATATTTCGGTGAAAAAGAGATAGGCCATTTTTTAAAAACAGTTGGAAAGCTTATGAAATTCCACGTCTCGTAGTACCCAACAAATATTTTGTTGACCTTCTGAAAATAATACAGCACGTGAGAAGTTTAAAAACAAAATTCAAGATTTTCTCACATTTTCTACCTCATTTTCAACTTTTAGCACGACCTAGGGAAATTTTTTCAAAAACCTCAAAATTATACGACATCGAGCCTGAAATCTTATCTTTAATTCAAGCCAAGAAAACTTAAAAAATCTTCATGGGTACCCGAGATATGATTAAAAATGTTCAATCGTATCTGAGCTTAATTTAACCGAGAACCGTGATCATCGATTAAAATTTAGCTCAGATACGATTGTCAGCAGTGATTTTTAATAGCGCTCACGAGAGTCGTGCGCACAATTTCCGATGGTAGTGTATATATATATATATATATATATATATATATATCTCACAACCACAGGCCGGCGAAACCCTCGTGTGACTTGAGGACACGAAGCGATACACACACACACACACACACACACACACACGTGTGTGTGTCATGATAACCAATCAGAAGACATATTTTAATTATATTAGTATATCTCTATACATTGCATTACAACCAAACGTTGTTATCGACTTGAAAATTGGCGTGGAGTGAACAAAACAACTCTTTTACTAAAAATTTCTAATACTGTGAAAACATTTTTTTGACAAGAAGAAAATAACTTAAAACGTTTTAAAATCGGAGAATATCTTCTGCTTCCCACTAGGATGGACATTTTTTAGTTTGGAATTTTGAAATAAGAAGAATATTACATTCAAAAACTGAAAAAAATTACTGGTGTTACAAATTTTCATTATTTTTAAATGTCTTAATCCAATATTTTTTTTACTCTTCTGGTTGAAATTACAATAATATGTATGGGTTTACGCATGAAATGGGCCCTTATAGTCGATTATATTTGAGGAGATATTCGCGTTTTTCTAAGTTGAAGTCAAAATCATAATTTTTAAGTTTTAGTGGGGGATGATACTCGGACCTATAGTGGATAAATTGAGACTATACTCATATCCTGATAGTAACCGGAAGAAGGTATATTTCAGGTTCAAAGAAAAAATATAACATGTGTGTTTATTGCACTCGCCAAGTTTAGATGCGTTTTTCTAGAAATTCGGTTTCTCGAAGCTCCAACTTCAAAAATACCCCGGGAATTTCTCAGGCTATATGCCCCTATACGTAACTCCATATCGGCCATAAGTGCTCTTTTCATGCGGTTGTCCACATTTGTTTACAAAGCCTACAAAGTTTTGCAAGTAATATCTAAGCTTCGTATGGTATTGTAATGTTCAAACCTATGATTTGAGAAAAAAATTTTCACGAAGTTACGGATATTTGAATATTGAGATCTATTTTTTCAAAAAATACCACATTTTTTCTTTAAAATTGTATAGTTTTTGACCAAATTCAGATATTCGAATAATATTTTCAAATTGTGGTGGGTTTAACCATCATCTTTCGATATCCGTCGGAAAATTTTAAAAACGTTAACATTTAACAAGATGTGGACGTTAAAATTTAAGAATTTTAAATTGGATTAAAATCAAATTCAAAATCCTATTTAACGTCCAATACTGAAGTTAATGTATAGAATTACTGAAAATAAAAACAAGAGTCCAACGACCAAATTTGGACAACCACCATAAAATGCTCCTATTGTAATAAGAATTTTTTTTTTTTTAATCATTTCTTTTTGGACAAAAACAAAAAAGAGGGGAAAAAATGAGTAGGCAACCAGCCAAATCCCCTTCCTTCTCTTTTTTTATTTCTTTCGTCTTTTTTATTTTTATTATTATCAAATCACAATACAAAAACATTTATAATATTTACCAACGTTTCCGTGCTCATACAGCAGGAACAGTGACGAACCAACGATGCTCTCCCTTCGATACCTGAGATCCAAGTCAAAATGTTGTCTTGAATCTCAGGTATCGAAGAGAGAGCATAGTTGGTTCGTCACTGTTCCTACCTGCTCTAATATTTCTTACCTTGATAAGGGTGCTGTATGAGCACCGAAACATTGGTACATATTATAAATGTTTTTGTATTGTGATTTGATAATAATAAAAATAAAAAAAAGACGAAAGAAATAAAAAAAAGATAAGGAAGGGGATTTGGTTGGTTGCCTTTGCATTTTTCTTTCCTCTTTTTTATTTTTGTCCAAGAAGAAATTTTTTTTAAAATTACAATAGGAGCATTTTATGATGGTTGTACAAATTTGCTCGTTGGATTCTTGTTTTTATTTTCAGGAATTGTATACATGAAGATGTGTACGATTAGTTTGGAAATATGAAAAGGAGATTTTTTTTCATAAAACCAAATTTCCGCATTTTTTTTAGAAACAACGAAAGATACAAAAAAATTTAAGAAAAAATACTGCACACCGAGAAATGTTAAAAAAAAAACGCCTCTTGCTCTTTTATGATATCTTCCATCGTTTACGAGCAAAATTCAAAAATTATATTTTTTTATGTTCATGTTTCTTTTCATCTTTTCAAGATTCGAAGAAAAAAATTGGAGTATCTTCACTACATAAACATTTTTTTTCTCCCAAATCGAAAAAATATTTGTGGCTTTATTTCCTGACATGCTTTTATTATATTGAGAAGTTGTAGGCTCCGGAAGCTACGATCATGGTTCCTTAAAGCAACCAATCGCGACGCAACTGGAACGTGTACGTCATCCGCTTCTGCTCCTTCTGTCCGAGAAGGTAAGCAAGAGCGGGAAATTTACGCGAGACAACAACGTGCAACACTGTTCCTTGGAGTCAGGTCTCTAGCTGCGGATGACCTTACGCGGCAGACGGGACAGTTGGAGATGAAGGTTTTACCTCTGGATACTTTTTTAGAGCTACCAATGTTTGTAGAATGTTATGAGGAACAGTGTTGAAGGACCAGATGAAGTGATCCCAGAAGAACAGTCTTTTGCATCCGGTTCGCGATGGAATGAGCCTGCCGCTGGCAAGCCGGAATCTTGTTGAGTTGGCTAGGAAATGAAGCTTTCATACCTCCAAGACAGCCGATTATGAGAACTACAAGATGGACTTTGTAGCCTTGGTGCAGCCTGCTTAGCTTGAAAAGAAGTGCTTGATATTTCGCCCGTTTTTTTCCTCCTTTGCCGTGATATTACCAACGGCTGGTGCCGGGAATTCAATCACGTAAATGATCTTGGTCTTCAGATCTTGGAGGACAATATCAGGCTTCGTAGCACTGATACGTTGAGTGGTGCGGAATAAGAAATTCCAGTAGATCACACACTGATGATTCTCCACAACGGACTCAAGTTCCCATATTTTGAGCATCCACTGAGAACCTGTCCATGTGTTTCTGGCTCTTGCTTGCACGCTCGGCAGTTGGTATCTCCAACAGGTAAATTCATTATGCGCTCGTGGTAAACTAATGTGTCTATAACGCCGTCTTGACAGGCAAAAAGAAAACCCTCAGTCTCCGATCTCAATCCAGCAGACTTGAGAAACATGTAGGACAGACCCATTGAGAGCTCTTCTCTACGTATGATGCCGTAGAATTTACCATGAAAGGGCTTGTCAGCATATTCTCTTAGTAGAAGCGTATGTTCTGCTTCCTGTACACGACTTTTGAGCACCAAAGGTGTTAGTGATGCTAGGCCATGTGTAGTGTCGCTGGAATCAAATGGGAGGCCAAGCTCTTCTGCGGCCCTATCTGCGGCACGGTATAGAAACGCCGCAGCATTGCCGACTTTATGTTGATGTATGAGTCGCATAAGAGAATCTGTGCTATTTAGAACTGAGCAGGCTGCAGCCAGAACCGTTCTTCGATGAAGACACTCTAAGCATAGCAAGCATCTACCCCCTTTCTCTCGAGGGAGGTATATTCGAGGTACGGAATATCTAGGGTGATGACTTCGATGGACTGTCATCATCTTGCGTGTGCTTCGGTCAAGTTGCTTCAACTCATCGACGTTCCATTTTACTCCACCAAACGTGTAGAGCAGTATAAGAACGGCCAGCATATTGGTCGGCTGGAATAAGAATTCTTTCCAGATAATTCGGAAGCCCAAATTTTTCTGAGAATTTAGCGATACCTTTTTCCAAGGGCCGTTTTTAACACACGCACATTTTGGGTTTCCGCTTGCAGTATTCCAAGATATGTATACGTTTCTCCAATACCAAGATGTTGAATGGTATTTCCGCCTATGAGTTGAACATCCTGATCGTCACGCGATGATGTAGTTTCTAGTTTTCCTTGGTGTAGGTGGACGCAGGCACACTTGTCCAGTCCGAAGCTCATGTCAATCGCTTCAGAGTACCTATTTACCGCCTCCGCAAGGATGTTAAGGTCCTCTTTCGAGGAAGCAAAGAGTTTGAAGTCGTTCATGTATAAAAGGTGGTTGACCTTATATTCTATTCTGTTCGGCGGGCCACATAGGTATCCAGAGCTTTTGCCTCGGAGCACAATAGATAGAGGCAAGAGGGAGATGCAGAAAAGTATCGGACTTAGAGAGTCTCCTTGGAAGACCCCCCTCTTAAATGTGATATAGCTTGTCGTCACTTGTCTTTTGTCAGATGTTATGACAAATCTTGTCCGCCACAAGAGCATAAGCTCTTTTATTCATCTCACTATTTTTGGATGCACCTCCAGGCACTCAAGGAGCTTAATGAGTAGCTCATGGTTCGGGTTATCGAATGCCTTACGGTAGTCAATCCAAGCGATGGACAGATTGCGTCGATACCTGATCGAGTCCTGGGTAAAACACCTGTCTATTAACAGGTTCACCCTGCAACCTGCCAGTCCGCTCTTGCATCCACGTTGTTCAACTATTGCACTCCGTACCGGCTCGATAGATGTTAATATCGTCTCTTTGAAGATGCCAGTGAATAGTTTGTAGCTGGTGTTTGAACAAGGTATCGGCCTGTAGTTCTTTGGACTTGAGAAATCTCCGGTCTTAGGGATCAATACCGTGCGTCCTTCCACTAGCCACTGCGGGACGGGTTGTTTTCCGTTTAAGAAAGAGTAAATATACGAGCTAGATGCTGGTGCGTAGAAGTAAACTTCTTCCACCAAAAGTTGTTGATTTTATCTGGCCCTGGCGCTGAAAAGTTCTTAGTTCTAGCGATAACTTTCTTCACTTCTTCAGCAGTAATTAGTGGACACTCTTCCTCTGGACCTTGTAACCTTTGCCTTTGGCAAAAGTTACGAAAGAGTGATATATCGGAAGCGTCTTCATTTAGCTGATAAGTATCTCCATACGCTTGCTCCCAGAAGACTTGAATCTCTTCTTTTCTTTGCCAACAGGTAAGGATGTCCCTCCTGAGTTGGTCCGACCATTTAAATCGATGTTCTCGCGTTTGTCCGGGGCCATTGCCTGGTCGTCGCCTCGTTTCGGTCCTATTGCCACTCTTAACTGAACCATGGCCTCCATCCGAGAGAGGCCTATTGTGGGTACACGGTGTGCCTCGACTGACTTCAACCCAAAAGGGCTTGCATATGCCGGTTTTTTTTCTGAATATACTTCTGGAATGCCCCACGATCATTTTGAGCTCAAAAAGAAAAAAATCGCTTGGGCCCTTTTGGAGAAAACTCTTTTTTTTTTTTTTTTTGAAGAGGTTAATCAACATATTTTAATGAAAATAAGCTAAACGTGGAATTTAATTGGCTCAAACCATTCAGTTTGGCATCCAAAAAAGGGCTACAGGTGCTGAACATCTTATGAGAAATGAAACCCTTCAATATTTTTGAAAAATGGTGAAAAAAGTGGGAAAAGATGCGTTTTTTGAAAATGGCCTTATTCCAGTTCATCCTATGTCCCAAATACCGTAACAAGAATTAAAGTACTTGAAATTTTCTGCAAAAGGAAAAAAAAATCGAATGTTCTATCTCTAAAAGTTTGGGAGTTATGATCCTAAGAAGTCGATTTTAAGCGAATAATTTGATTGAAAAAATATATATATATATATATATATATATATATATATATATAGTTTTGGGGAAATAACTTATTCCCTATGTATATCTGGTGAAAATTGCCGAATAATTAATTAAAGAAGACTTAATTTTGACTAGATCTAAAAAAAACATTCACCATTTTTCAAAAATATTGAAGGGTTTCATTTCTCGTAAGATGTTCAGCACCTGTAGCCTTTCAAAAAAGGCCCAAGCGATTTTTTTTGTATTTGGGCTCAAAATGATCATGGGGCATTCCAGAAGTATATTCAGAAAAAAAACGGCATATGCAAGCCCTTTTGGTTTGAAGTCAGTCGAGGCACACCGTGGGGTGGCACTGCGCGACACTTATTATTATTATTATTTGACATAGCAGGATCCATTTTTATTATTAAAATATTTCGTTTAAGTGATGATAAACTTTTTGAAACATTATTTTTATTCAAAGAAAAAGAAATTCTGTGCCAATTTTGTTCTTTAGAATTAATAATACATACATACATAGATTAGCAGTTCGAACTCGAAAGTTCATTGCCACACTACCCGATTCGGGTAGTGTTTCTAGGTGGATATTTACTACCACTGTGGGCCCACCACACCCACGACGGGCCAACAGCACGCAGTATTCCTGAACGGTCACCCATCCAAGTACTAACCGCGCCCAACAATGCTTAACTTCAGTGATCTTACGAGAACTGGTGTTTTCAGCTTGGTATCGCCGTTGGCAGAATTAATAATAGTATGAAAAAAAGAGTCGGTGGGTTTCCTATCACCACTACGTAGCGCGTCCTCAGGTTGCGGATAGAGGAACGGCCCGTAAGGCTGAACAGCCCCCAAGGTTAACTGCGAATACAAGAATAAGCAGTCGCGGACAGCCGATAGGAGCCAGTCGTGGGTGTGGTGAATCTAGCACTGGTAAAAAATAGGTACACGACAACCATGGCTTGGGGGACCCACCCATTCGCGTTCATACACAATGGGTAGGTTCTGGCAAGCCAAGGTGCAGCGTGTACCCACCTAGAAACTCTACCCGAACCAAAACTAAAAATTTTGTAAGGGAAAAATCCTGCTGCCCATTGGACACTGCAGCGATGACACTGCCCGCAAGGGATGTGTGGAATGATTCGCCTGCATAGGGCCAAAGGGGTATTGATGCCAGTAGGCGCGCTGCCTTGCAGGGGGACGTTAGGGTACGAGGATGAAACTGTAATGTGTCTGACGACAAGCTGACATGGTCCTTGTCAGAGTCGGAAAGCTCCCATACTTAGACCTAGGGAGGTATGGGGGTTATCACTCCTGGGACAGTGGACTCACCTACGATCGGAATGGGATCCCAACGTGCGGATTATCTTGAAACTACCATGGCTAACTTGCAAAAACAAAAAACGACAGTTAAAGATCTAAGGGTGGAAACTCTAAACGCGCGTAGTCTAAAAACTGGCCGATTTAGCGAACTCATTAAGATAGCAATTGAATACAAAACTGACTTAATAGCACTTCAAGAAACCTGCTGGTCGGGCGATTTCGCGTCAATTTCTAGGGATAACTATACTTTGCACTGGGGAGGAGCTAAGGGGCAAAGACTGGGGACTGGTTTTCTTATTAATAAACGAATTTCGCAAGCACTTATCGACATGCAATTCATTAACGACCGGTTATCATACATTGTACTAAAGGGTAATTTCAGCAAACACGTATTAATCAATGTGCACTGCCCCACAGAGGACAAAGACGAAGACACTAAAGATCTTTTTTATGAAACAATCGAGCAGGTTTTTGACAAGTTCTCAACGTTTGACGCAAAAATAGTATTGGGGGATTTCAACGCGAAAATTGGAAAAGAACCAATGTATAGGCCTACAATAGGATCAGAAAGTTTGCATGACGTTAGTAATGATAATGGAACCAGAGTAATAAACTTTGCAGCTTCAAAGAACCTCGTTGTCAAAAGCACATATTTCAAGCATAAAAATATACATAAGGCCACCTGGACATCACCAGATGGTAATACTCACAATCAGATTGATCACGTTCTAATTGACAGAAGACGTCATACAAACATTCTCGATATAAGATCGTATAGGGGAGCGGATTTAAATTCAGACCATTTTCTCGTGATAGTAAAACTAAGATCTAGGCTAGCGTTAAGTAAGAAAACAAGCCGCACAGAGCCAACAGTTCGTTTCAATATAGATAAGTTCAAAACAGCAACAGAAACATTAAATTACCAAGTTGAGATTTCTAATAGTTTCGACGCTCTCCAAGAACAGAGAGACGATAACAATAATCACGAGGAGGACCCGGAAACCCTGTGGAGCAATACGAAAAAGGCGATAAAGGCAGCCGCGAAACTTACGATAGGTTTTAAGAAAGTAACCAAAAGCAAACCATGGTTTGACGAAGAGTGCAAACTCTGGTTTGAGAAACGTCGGAAGGCCAGACTAGTTTACAAAATAAGTGCGATCAAACACATAAGAAATATCTCGAGATTAGCAAAAGTACAAATAGACTCTATAGATCCAAGAAAAGGGAGTGGGAAAAGAATAAAATACTGGCAATAGAAGCGCATAATAAACAAAATAACCCGCGTGAGATGTACAGGGGAATCAATTTTATAAAGAAAGGCTTTCAAAGTAGAACGGAAGTAATGAGGGACGAAAATGGCAATCTAGTAGCCGATACGACAGAGAGACTGAATTTATGGAAAGATTATTTCGATAAACTATTAAATGTACGCGAAGCCCCCGTTGAAGGTAATCTCGGCGAAATCCACACTGCTGATCTATTAATTAACGATCCTACTGATATAGAAATAGAAATGGCCATAAAGAAGTTGAAAAATAACAAAGCCGCGGGCATCGATGACCTACCGTCAGAACTGATAAAAAATGGAGGCCCTTGCCTCACAAGACAAATTTGTAAATTGATATGCGCAGTTTGGAAAACAGAACGCATGCCGGAAGAATGGAATACCTCTATCATTATTCCCATCTTTAAAAAAGGCGATAAAACTAACTGTAACAACTATCGGGGAATTTCAATTGTGCCTTCGTGCTACAAGATCCTGTCTAATGTTATCCTAAGTAGACTAACTCCTTTTGCCGAGGAAATCATTGGGGATTACCAGTGTGGATTCCGCCTAAACCGATCTACAAGCGATCAAATGTTTACAATTAGACAACTGTTAGAAAAGAAATGGGAATTTAATGAAGCAGTACATCAGCTATTTATCGATTTTAAAAAACCTTACGACTCTATTATACGCGCGCGAATGTACTGGATCCTAGAGTTCTTGGGTGTGCCAAGAAAATTGGTTAGACTTATCGAAATTTGCTTAAGGGGTTACACCAGTGTAAAAGCATGCATTTTTGGACATTTTTTGGGGGTTGAAGGAAAGGTAGTATGAAAAAGCGCTTGGAGGATATATTTTAGCATGTATTGAACTTTACAGGGAAATTTTTGCATTAAAAAATATTTCAAAATGGCGGCACTGGAGCCATTCTCCTGCAGATTTTTTTTTTTGCGGCACGCAGTAGGACGACCGCAAATTTGAAGCTGGAACCAAAACAAATTTTTTTTCTTAATCTGCATAAGAATAGCTACAGAATGACGTACGGGATTTGAAAAATATTGTTTTCTGTAAAATTGACAAGTGTTTGAAGCAAAAATGTCATTTTTGGACGAAAAAATGTCAAGTCATTTGTTTATAAAAATTGTTTAAATCAACTTATCGAAAAATCCGTACGTCATTCTCTTCAAAATGTTGTTTAAAATATGTGGTTCAAATTTGAAAAGAAAATATTGAAAATTGTTCGAGCTATGCTGCGTGCCGTTTTGAAAAAACGTGTTTTGAGAAAAACTCGTTTAAAGTTTTGAGTTTAATTTTAGACATCCACGAGCAACCAGATGTACTTTCCGAACAAGCACTGACGCTACACTAACCTACTTTTGTTCGAAAATTTTATTTGAATTGTACACGAATCCTCTCTAGGGACATCTGTGAGTGTATCACAGAAGTTGAAAAGAGGGAACAGGGTACCTTCCAAGCGGATGTGTTCATACCGCCTGTAGCCTTATGAGAGACGCCCGACACGCCTCAGCAAAAACGTGACATTAAACAGAAAAAAAATTTTTTCACGTATTAAACCTTTTGCCCCATATTCTACAAGGTTTAAACTAAATTTTAAGCGAAAAAAAAAAAAAATTCGATTTTCTAAAAAATTTACACTGGTGTAACCCCTTAAGCGGCAGTAAGGGTAGAATACGCGTAAACGGTAGTTTATCTGAAGAGTTTTCGATCCGCGATGGCCTGAAACAGGGCGATGCACTTTCCTGCGTCCTTTTTAACTTAGTTTTAGAATACGTGGTTAGGCAAGTGCAGGCGAATCCGACCGGTGCTACCCTCAATGGGGTAATACAAATTCTTGGATATGCGGATGATCTCGACGTACTAGGGGATGATAAAGAAACGGTAGCTAAAAATGCAGAAATCTTGATCGCAAAAGCCAAAGAGATTGGCTTGGAAGTTAGCGAATCGAAGACAAAATATATGACCGTCGTCAGGTCCGGACAAAGTAATCAAGACGGGGATCTAATGGTCGGAAATATGAAATTCGAAAGGGTTAACGAGTTTAAATACCTCGGGTCTATTATAACTAGCGAAAATAAGATTAAAACGGAAATCAATGCGGGGCTACACGCTGGCAATGGGTGCTATTATGCAGCAAACACGCTACTAAAATCGCGATCGCTATCTAGAAACATCAAAGTAAGAATTTACAAAACGATAATAATGCCGGTCGTCATGTACGGGTGTGAAACGTGGGCGCTGACGAAAGGAGAAGAGAATAGGTTTAGAGTTTTCGAGAATAAAGTACTTAGAAAAATCTATGGTCCAAAAAGGGACGAAGAGACCGGCGAGTGGAGAAAACTGCATAATGATGAGCTGCACGCTCTCTACGGGTCAGCAAATATTAATAGAGTAATGAAAGCGCGTAAATTAAGATGGGCGGGGCATGTAGCAAGAATGGGCAATGAAAGAACAGTGGCGCAAGTTTTAAGAGGGAGACCGACTGCTAAGAGACCCCTAGGCAGACCGAGAAACAGATGGGAGAAAAATGTAAGGGATGATCTAAAAGAACTAGGACATGATTACTTAAACTGGATGGAGAATGCACAAGACAGAGATGTGTGGCGGTCTCGGGTAGATGAGGCAATGAACTTTCGAGTTCGAACTGCTAATCTATAATAATAATAATGAAAAAAAGAGTATGCAGATTAATAATGTAAAATTCTTTAGTAAATTATTATATCAATTAAAATATAATTTTTAGGTTTGAAAACACTTTCAAATAAGAAAAACTATATAAAGCTTTTGGGAATTTAAAATGACGTATCAAAAATTAATTTAAAAAATAGTTACGCCAAGGTAACATGTTACATTTTTTCAGTAACGGTAAAAGTAAGGCGGTACAAATTTTAAGGAAGTAACTGTAACGTTTACGCGTTTTTTTATAATTGTGCCAATCGCCCTTTTAAATACTGAAAATAACGACGTAGATGAGGAAGCTTAGGAACTCTATGTTTAAAAAAGGTTTTTATTTTAATATTTGTGTAGTATTGTTATATAGGGTGTCCCAGACTCAAGTGCCCGGACTTATATAGCTGTATAAAAATAAAAAGAATAAATCGAAAATTCCTTTTCCAAAAATCAGTTGAAGTTTTTGAGTTATAAAATATTTAGGCTGGACCAGTCAGGAGCGCGGTATAAACAGACGTGCGTACGTGATCGGGAGTCCAACGCAGTGTTATTGAAGTGAGCGCCGAGGTGGGGTTAGAGACGGGAGAACAGCGGTCACTACACTACGTTGGACTGCCGCTCACGCATACACGACTGTTTATACTACGCTCGTGATTGGTCCAGCTTAAATATTTAATAACTCAAAAACTAAAACTTCAACTGATTTTTGGAAAAGGAATTTTAGATTTATTTTTTTATTTTCATACAGCCATATAAGTCCGGACACTTGAGTCTGGGACACCCTGTATAAAATGAACATTTAATACTTCAGTTACGGCTACAGTGAGTAAATAAATTGGCCAAGTCTACACGTCCAGACAGTCCGTACGTTTATGCATGTTTGTAACATGGTCGAAATTAAGATTTAAGATTAAGGCTTTAAAAAGGCACTTTGAAAAACGTGTTTCATCACAGAAGGGGTTTCGCGGTGGCAGAACATCCGGTAAGTCTCTGGTTTGCGAAAAAATAAGATATCTGGTAAAATGCACGAGTAGAAAAGTGTTGCAATTACGTGAAGTGGGGAGGAAGCCGACTAACTGTGAGATGACAGCTGGCTGCTCGATGGCTCGACCGTACTGCCAAATTGCACTGTCGTTAAAAGCCGCATCTGCATACTGCTGCCACCTGTCTTGGCGATAATTTTAAATTTGAATAAAAAATGACGGTTGCGATTTTCAATCTTTTTTTTTACTGGCAAATCCGAATGATTGGCTATTACCATAATAGCATTGTCATTCTATTAAATAATTAATTTTTTCTTGGAATAATAAACGTGGTCTCGGAAGAGGAAAAGCGTATAAGTGATTTGATACTACAAGAGTTGATAATAATTTTGTAATTTTCCTTAGAATTATTTATTGAATTATTAAAAATCTTATCTTGACGTAAATTATAATAATTGTATAACTCATTATTGTATCATACAAAATTGCAGACCTGTCCTTGTACATAATATTTGTTGTGTTATAACATACAAGGAAAAGTATTGTATGCCCTATTCTCGCTTTAAAGAAGAATAATATTACTCGCATTTCCAGAATCTAGAACACTCTCAGAAAGGTACTACTAACGTACTTCTAAACAATTTATATTTTTTTCTTCAAAGTAAAAATACAAAAGTTTAATATACACTGGAACTGCGTTTTACCGGAACCTAATATACCGAATGAGATGGTCCAAGTGGGCGAGAGAGAGGCGCTTCCAAGGTCAACGGAGTTGCGCAGTTTACGGTTCGGCACTATAAGGAGTCACAAGCAAGAAGGAGAATAAGGACGGTTCCTAGAACTACGATTTACCGTGAAGGCCATTGAAGCTAGCCCCGAAATCCCGGTAAATCGCGACCCCAGCGTAACTGAAGAGATAATTATGATTTGAATATCTTGAAGGAGAAATGTAAATTTCTCATTGAAGATATAAAAATGTGCAAACATTCAAAGACATTTGAAAATCATCAACCCTTATTCGCAAAGATTTATTATTCTTCGATGTCGAGATAGTGCACTCAGAGAAATTCAATGTACAAATTAATTAAAATTGAAATCATTTTATGCAGCAGGCTTCAAACCTAGTAACAATTTTTTTCAAGCAAAATTTGCAATATTCCATTGATTTTAGTAAGATTGGAGTGAATTTAGAGGAATTTATGGGAAATGAAGAGAATACGATGAAATTAGTCAAAATTCGAATTTGAACAGAATTGGCGCTCACCGCGAAAGTGTGCTGAGAGCGTGTGGAGTACGAGGAAAGGAGAGCAGACTCGTGACGATAAGAAGAAAGTGTATTTTCATTGTGTTGCCTAATTATCTAAGTGTTTTGGATTATCACAAAGTTTTCGGATATAAATGATTCAATCACTTGCCCTTTTATGATAGTTTTAACATCTGACGACCGTGACAGGACTCTTAGTGAAAATTGAAGTGATTTGTGTCGAGTTCGAACGAAGCGTGATTGACTAACCTAACAATCGAGCTTGCAAAAAAGTATCGAACAATACAGCGAGAATTTTTGACGAAGTGTTTGAACATTTCTTATGCTAAGTGCGAAAATGAAAACGTTTCAGCAGCATAGCGAACAATTGCGTGGCGGTTATTAGAGGCTCGGATGCCAAGGCTCGATGAGGCAAACACGAAATACGTCGAATTATTGATAGCTTCAGATATTTCTGAAGAAGAGGTTGAGGAAGATATTGAATCACCTGAGACATATCAGCTCCAATTTTTGATGGCAAAACTGAGTTTAGGTGAACAATCCAGAGAAAAAAATAACCAGCAAGGGATTCCTGTGGCTAATATGTCAGTTTCCTGAAATCAAAAGCCGTTCAAAAGACCCACGCTGGAAATATCAAAGTTTAGTGGAAGTGATAGAAAGTGGCTACAATATTGGTCACATTTCCCAAATATTCACGAGGACGATAGTGTTTCCAGAGAAGATAAGCTGGAATACTTAAAAAAAAGCCATGGAGAAAGGGTCGAAGGCCGAAAATATTGTGCAAGGCTATCCGACTACAGCAGAAAATTACGATAAGTCGTTTGATAGTCTTAAAAATCGATTTGGCCGAGACGATTTGCTTGTCGAGTATTATACGCGCAAACTGCTTTCGTTGATACTTGAAAATGCCACGAATAAAGGGAAAAAGACGAGTGTGTCAGATGTTTTTGACAAAATATCGGCGCATATTCGCGCACTGGAAACAATCGGTGTGGCTACGGTCAATTGTGTGACAATGCTTCATCCTTTGGTCAAGTCTTCGCTTTATGAGGAAATTCTACAGACGTGGCAACGCTCTGCCATGAGCAACGATACCCCTGCAGACGGAGCTAAAAGGACGGACAGCTTGACGAAGCTACTCCAATTCTTGGGAGCGGAGGTCAAAATCGAAGAGAGAATAACCATGGCGGTCAACGGTTTTTCTATGCAGACGGAGAATGAAAAAAGGGATAAGACAAAAGGAACCAAAGGTAAGATGGACTCGTCGCAGTAGGCAGCCACAACCAGCGCTCGAAATTCCACCGAGGAAAAACGTAAGAAATGTATTTTTTGTAGTAATAACCCTGAGAATGCCACATGTGATAAAACAAAGAAATTGTCTTTCGGTGTTAGGAAAAATATAGTTAAAGAGAATAGTTCTTGCTTTAAATCTTTGAAATGGGGGCATCGCTCAAAAGACTGTAGAGCCAAAATATCATGTAGCTGGTGCGCAAATCGCCACGTGATACTTTTTTGTCCGGATTTTTGCAGTAATTCGGATAGTTTCTTGTAGTAAATAACTACAAGTGTGGGCTCACCACACCCACGATGTGCCAACAGCATGCAGTATTCTCGAATGGTCACCCATCCAAGTACTAACCGCGCCCAACGCTGCTTAACTTCAGTGATCCGACGAGAACTGGTTTTTTCAGCGTGGTATGGCTGTTGGCATAGGTATGAATAGGAAATAACCAGGAGCAAAGTGAAAGGATTTTTAAAGTGTGTTTAAAAAAATGGATACGATTCTGTTTTAACCCGTTTTCATACGAACTCAAGAATCTGATCCTTGAGAGGTTCTGAATTAAATTGAACAAACTTAATACAAACAGGGAATGGCGATGATAAAGCAATTATACAATTTTTAAATGTATTTGACGGAAGGTGAAGTTGTTTTGGATTTTCAACCCGTTTTCATTCGGGAGCTCATCCAAACGAGCTTCAATTTTGTAAAACATTACCTAAGTCCAAAGGGAGTAATTGACCGATTCAAGGATATAAATTAATTGATTTTAGGAATTTGATTAATCCCCAAAATGAATTCTTCAATTTATACAAATTGAGTTTAAAATGTCAAAAGAAAGAATAAATTAAAAAGAAAATTATTTGCGGGCCAAAAAAAGGGACAGTTAAAAGAATTCTAAATAAATGACAAATTAGGATAGTGAAACTCCATTTCATCATTGAGCAAACATGCCGCAGAGATTTCCACGAAATTGAATTTTGTTTGTTAGAATGAAATTAATAAAGAATCATGGTATTTTAAAAAGGGGAAACGAAAAAATTAATTGGACAAAAAAGTCAGGCCTGCGAATTATAACATATACGCTTCTAAAAAAGGGTAGAAATTAAATTCTAAAAAACGGTACAAACTAAAGAAAAGATTTAAATTGAAATATTGGATGTAAAAGAAATCGATACTGATTGTTTGCTCTCGGAGGTGCAAAGCCATTACTGATTCGTAACCTCGAAGCCATAACGGCGTGTCAAAAACATATGCCGAGGCACTTGCAGAGAGGTGTCATTTTTTTATTAATCCGAGTCCTCAATACCAGGAGATTTTCGCCGGCCCGTCATTGTGATTCTATCGTACCCTGTGGCCACCCATCGCACGGTCGTAAGACATGGCCATAGCTGTGATTTACCGTGGTTCTACTGGGAGCCAGTGTCATTTTCCTGGATTTTAAAAACTAAAACTTTGGAGCTTGGTTACATGCATGAAATATAAAAATTATATGCAGTGTTACGTAAGCGAACTGTAACGGCATTGCGATGTAGTTACGCAAGTTGTGTATAACGTACATTATTAACGACGATGTAACAATGTTACATACCTTTTATGTAACAATCGTCTAACATTTCTTCCGTAACTTGGTTGCATGCATGGCCTATAAAATAAAAAATGCTCAGAAAAAGAATAATGCAGGATAAATATATAATATATATATATAAAATACAGGATGAAGAAAGCAGAGGTCAACAACTTTCTCGAACAGCTCCGCTGTTGGACAACATTGCGAATGTTTATTTTTTAGTTAGCCAACATGGCCAACATTGCGGCTATGTTTTGTACTTTATATTGTTTCACAGTGATTGTATTTGTTTTCGGAGTGCAGTATAAATGTTGCATTTGGTTATTTTTGGGCTCCTTGGTGCTTAAAAGACTGTTTTCCAGTTTCGGAGTTCGACAGCTCTCGTGCAGCGAATACGTATATCTAACTATGAGTGCTTGTCTCGAGTGTCAATCTCCAGAGCATCGCCGGGCGCTGTTTCTTGCAAAAAGTATGGTGTATTGAGCCACTTAGCCTGCGTCAATATCGGATTGTCAAAAAAATCATTTGATGATCTAAAAAAGGGATTAACTGATTTTATTTGCGTGAACTGCAAATCACCGAATGCTAGCGTCACCTCTTAAGGTCTAGGTCAAAGCTCCTTGCTAACATCCAGTACAGATATCGACCCTTCCGGTAAGGATCAGGTAGCTAATCCTTCAGTTACAATAGTTTCTCCTGCCCCTGTCACTGACCTACCGCCTAGATACATCGAGGCGATTCACCGTGCGGTCTTACAAGCACAGAGGGATGCGACCGTGCAGGTGCAGGAACTGACTAGAAACCTTTTTTATCAAATCGAAACTAAGCAGCATGAGTGGAATTCTAAGATTAACACTACGGTTCAAGAAATTGAGACAGAAATTTCAGAGAATTCTCGCAGAATCAATTTGCTTGAAAATTCAACTGCTAGCAATTCGGATGACGTCTTTAAGATCAAGTATCAGAAGCAAGCTGCGCTTCAAACTGCCTTTGAGATCCACGGGTTACCTATTAAGCCGAATGAAGATCTTCTATCGGTCCTGAAATCGGTTGCCAAGGCACTTAGAGGCGCATGAATATACCCCAAATTCCATATTACATAAGTTTCATTTGACCGAAAATCAAGTTGCCGAACAATTATTTATTATTATTTTTATTTTGTCGAATTGTCAACTCACATAACCTCTATTTTTCCTAACTACCAATTATCATAATTTCTATTGTATCGAATTCTCATTTGGCATAATATTCGTATTTTCGAATTTTGATTCACCATAATCTTTATTTATCCTAATTTTAATTAAATCTAATTTCTGTTCTTCCGAATTTGTATTCGACATAAATGTACTTTTTCCGAACTTCCACATAACCTAATATTCATTTAGAAGAATTTCTATTTGTCATATTTTACATTTATCCGAATTATCATTTGTCATAAATTTCATTTTTCCTAATTTTCATTTATCTTAATGTCTAGGTATCCGAACTGGCATGCGTCATAATTTCCATGTCACAGAAATTTCATTTGTCCTAACAGACTTCCATTCAGTTTCGAAGTAGTTGTTTCCCATCTAGATGTATTTAGTATGGCCGGTAAGTCAGGTGAAGATGGCGCTGTGAAACACTTCCTACGGTACCAAATACATTAGGCGCGAAATTCAAATGAGGTCTTCGTTTAGAAATGCATAATCAAAATGTAGCTAGTGCGTTCGGTCGGTAACATATTCCTAAACACTAATTCGCAAACATTCGCGGAAATTCGAAAGATTGATTCAGAACTGCCTAGATGAAGAATGAGAGAAGGTAAGTGCAAACTGAATTACAAAAAAATAGTTTAATTTTTATTGCAACTTTCACCTAAAGTGAAAGGAAAACCATAAAATCCTAAATAAATACTGTAAAATAAACAATTTCAACCTGAAATACTTTTTTCTAAGGTTCGCCGTCAGCACTGAGCTTATCTCAGGTTCAAAAATGAGCAATGTAAAAAATAATTGATAAAGTCGAGGAGAATTGTTAATTAGCTATTTCTTAATTGTAACTAATTTTGAAAGAAAATTTGTTTATTATTAGTTGTTTCGAGTTTTTGTGTTTCTTTCTTTGTAGGTAAAAGTTGCAATTCTTACTTAAATCAAATTTTGTAGGACTTATTTCATTTCTTGCAAGATTCTCTACTAGTCTCTTCAGTACGTTTTTATTTGAAAATTTTTTATTGAGGGCTTATAAGATTGTTCATTTTATATAAAATACTTTTCTTAAATAAAATTTGTTTAATAAAAACGTACCAGTGAGATTTCTACAGACTCTCTCAATGAATAAAATGCGCCCTATAAAATTAGGATTAAATAAGAATGGCAACTTTTACCAAAAGAAAGCAAAAACATAAACCCCTAAGTAACTATTGTGAAATAAAGAATTTCAACCTGAAATATTTTTTTCTCAAGTTCGCTGATCACTGATTTACCTTCTTTAATTGGTTTCCAATAAATTGTTGACAAATGTAATTAAAGAATAATGTTACTTATTTACAGAACACCTACAACGCATTTCCTACCTTGTTGCTGATACATAAAATCGGATAATATTGCGTACATGATAAGATCAAATAAAAATTAAACTATGTTTTTGTAATTCAGTTTGCACTTACCTTCTCGCATTATTCATCTAGGCAGTTCTCCATCAATCTTTCGAATTTCCGCGAATGTTTGCGAATTAGTGTTTAGGAACATGTTACCGACCGAACACACTAGCTACATTTTGATTATGCATTTCTAAACGAAGACCTCATTTGAATTTCGCGCCTAATGTATTTGGTACCGTAGGAAGTGTTTCACAGCGCCATCTTCACCTGACTTACCGGCCATACTAAATACATCTAGATGGGAAACAACTACTTCGAAACTGAACGGAAGTCTGTTAGGACAAATGAAATTTTTGTGACATGGAAATTATGACGCATGCCAGTTCGGATACCTAGACATTAGGATAAATGAAAATTAGGAACAATGAAATTTATGACAAATGATAATTCGGATAAATGTAAAATATGACAAATAGAAATTCTTCTAAATGAATATTAGGTTATGTGGAAGTTCGGAAAAAGTACATTTATGTCGAATACAAATTCGGAAAAACAGAAATTAGATTTAATTAAAATTAGGATAAATAAAGATTATGGTGAATAAAAATTCGAAAATACGAATATTATGCCAAATGAGAATTCGATATAACAGAAATTATGATAATTGGCAGTTAGGACAAATAGAGGTTATGTGAGTTGACAATTCGACAAAATAAAAATAATAATAAATAATTGTTCGGCAACTTGATTTTCGGTCAAATGAAACTTAGGTAATATGGAATTTGGAGTATATTCATGCGCCTCAGGCACTTAATGCTCCGTTTGCAAAATATGACCTTCTGAATATTTATCGCATTTGTAAATAGCCAACATCTAATCCACTTCTTGCACCTACCATCGTTGCTAAGTTCAACAGACAGTTGGTAAGGGGTAAGATAATCGAGCAGAGGAAAAAAATACGAGACTTCTCTACGACCAATCTTGGCTGGCTAGATAATGATAAAAGTCTCATTTTCATATGAGGTTCAGACGCCCTTTAGTCGAAGGATATACGCTACTGCATTGAATTTAAGTAGACAAAAGAAGAATAAATATCTTTGGATTGCAAGAGGAAATATTTTTTGTCGAAAGGATGATGGCACGCCTAGGATTCAACTGTCACTGCTACAATACATAGAACGATTCCAATAGCAATTAGGCTATCTATAGAATGGTTACGCACACAATCGTGTGATATTATTATTGTTTGGCTATTTAATGTCCGTTGGTAAATATACCTTCAATATTTTTAAGTTCTTTATACCTTGTACATATTTATCTTCAAAAAGCAGACTTGATCTCATATTTAAGCTAGTAGCCTTAAATCTTGATTTTGATATTTTTGAGAATAATTGTATAATGCTAGGCTTAATTGTGTATCTCGGATAGCTTAGTTGTTCTAATACCATCCCAATATTCACAGCTCTCCGGATAACCGGATATCGATTTACTAACAAGGAAGGCTACCCAAGTGTCCGTCTATGATTTGATTAGTTCTGAAGTATGTTTTAGAGCACTAAAAAATAAGATACACGTATTTTTTTATACGTGCCCAAATTCATATTTAGGGGGTGAAATCACCCTTCCCAGTTTTCGAATAATTAGTTGAGAAATATAATTTTCAGTGAAATTAATCATTTAAAATACAGTATAAACTTTGTTTAGACTGAAATTATGTTATTAGATTGCAGTAAAATATTGGTTTTTTAACCATCAACACCTTAAACGGGGGTTAACTACTCCCTATGGCTAACATATACACCCTAGTTTCCACCCCTATATCTCGATCTGAAAGCAAAGTTTCATTAGGGAAATATATCAAATAAACTAGCTGTTAATTCGATCTCGAGTGTTTCCACTTTTTTTGTATTTATAATTGTATGGTGCTCATTTCACGAGCACTTTGCTTCCTGTTAGCAAATGCATTTGCTTCCTCATAGAGGAAGCATTAGTTATTTTTTTCAATAATAGACAAACCAAAGTCTTCATTTTGATCAATTTAAAAATAGAAGTTTACAAAAAATACAAAATTACAAAATAATACAAACAATTTTTTAAATACAAAGACAAATCAGACAAATCAAATTTTGTATTCGAAAAGATAATTTTTCGAGCTGGAAAAGGGAAGGGAAAAGTTCTGTCGCACCCTATCCCTTTCCCAGCTTTACGATTTCTTTACAAAAATTGTCAGAATTATTCTATTTGAAAAATTATGATCAAAAAGACTTTTCTATTCATGCGTCAACTTTGAATTATGTCGATGAAAAAAGTTTTTCTGTTTAAAACAGATGACTCAAATATTATAAATGAGCATAACTTCCTTAATCTTTAATAAAGTGTATTAATATTATAGATCAGTCGATTCGCCTCGAATCAAGGAATCTTTTCCGTTTTACTATAAAAAATCGTGTTTTCAAATATTATGCATTACCATAGCTTCCTTACTTTTCAATAAAATGTATAAATGCTATGGGTCAATCGATTCGTCTTGAATCAACACGACTTTTCTATTCTCGCATCAACTTTGAATTATGAGAATGAGAAAATTTTTACTATAAAAAACGATTTTAAAAATATATAAAATACCATAACTTCCCTACTCTTTAATAAAATGTATTAATATTGTAGGTCAATCGATTTGTCTCGAACCAAGGAATCTTTTATGTTCTTGCATCAACTTTGAATTATGCTAATGAAAAAAGTTTTACTATAAAAAACCGATTATTAAAATATTATTGAGTGCTAAAAAAATGCAATAATAGTATATTGCATTACAAGTGGTAGGCGATGGCCTTTTCGTGACAAGTGCAGTGTTTTTAGGACGAGTCGTAGGTGAGGGCACCGAAGGTAGCCTCTCCGCCGCTAGGTGCGCTATAGTTGCTCAAGTCAAAGTTGCGGGAAAATTTAAATTGTATAAATGAAAAATTACTTTTTTAATACAAATTACTAATAAAAGTTTATAGTTTACTCATAAAAAAGGTTATCAGTTTGAAAAGACAAAATTTAATATTTTAAGTACAGTACAGTACAGTTGTCGCTCAAAACATCGACCTATTTCCGTCTTTATCTAACTATCTTCCTTTCACTTATTGTGAAAATGTGGAATTCTTTATTCGCATTGTTTGAAATGTGCCACATTACACACAGATCATAAGTACGAAAACACGCCATTTTCATGATAGTGTTGTAAAAATATTTTTAGAAATCCTTCGGTTAGTTTCAAGATATTAGTGAGGAAAATAAGCCCTCCAAATTTCATCAATTTATCTGCAACCGTTTTCTAGTTATCGTGTTCACAAAAAAGTGTGACATCCACACACAAACACACACACATCCGGACAATTGCTTAGAACATTCTATTAGACATTTTTAAATTGAGGAAGGTTTAATTAAATGAATTTAAAAATGTTGGAAAATGTTACCATTACAAAGCTTCCTCTATGATGTAGCAAAATATATCAAATATAGGTGTTCTTGATGTAAAGAATCATTGTGTTTTAAACATTTCTTTCACGATCACCATATGTGTAATAAATATGAAGAATAATATATCGTAGAATATATAGGCCCCCTGCAACGACTATACGTTAGCGTTAGTTCACTAGTACGATCAAGTTAAGCGTGGAGCGCAGATGGCGCTGGGAGACTTTCCAGCCTATTTTTACATGACAAGCATAGGAAAAATTAGTTAGAAATTAATTTAATTAATATTATTCGTAATGACAATCGATTTTATGCATCGCATAATTAACGTTTCATATATTTTTTAATATTAGAGTAATTTTAAGTAAAAAAAATCTTTAAAGTCTTTTTTTCTAGCTGCGGGAAATATGACAGGTTTCAATCTTAACATGGAGAAAATGAAGTTAAATTATTCTTTTGCAACTCCAGAAACAAAATTAAACTTATATCAGGGATCACATAGCACAAGGAGCTCAAAAAGAGGGATATAGGGTAATTTTCTCACGAAAAAGGGAAAAAATAGGGATAAAAAAAAATCAGAAGAGAAATCCTTTCACACACACTGTGAAAATGGAAATCTATAATATCGATCAAAGTTGTATCCTCTAATACAGAAAATCTTTAACGTCATCTCAGACTAGATGGAGCTATAAATTAAACACTTTTTAAATTAAATTTATTCAGAAAAAAGATCCTCTCCTTTCGCTCCGCTGAGATTCGAACGCTAGGTCAATAGAATTCCGGTCAGGTGCTCTAACCACTGAGCTACTAGAGAGATCAGAGGAAGAATCCTTTTTCTGAAATACGCTTTATTTTGCAAGATGTTATATAAAAGTCAATTTTTACTTATCAGAAGAGAAATCCTTTCACACGCACTGTGAAATCAGAAGAGAAATCCTTGGACACACACTGTGAAACTAGTAAAAATTGACTTGTATATAACACCTTGCGTGCTCGGTGGGTTCCTGTCACCACTACGTAGCGCGTCCTCAGGTTGCGGATAGAGGAACGGCCCGTAAGGCTGAACAGCCCCTAAGGTTAACTGCGAATACAAGAATAAGCAGTCGCGGACAGCCGATAGGAACCAGTCGTGGGTGTGGTGAGCTTGCACTGGCAGAAAATAGGTACACGAAAACCATGGCTTGGGAGGACTCACCCATTCGCGTTCATATGCAATGGGTGGGTTCTGGCAAGCCGAGGTGCAGCGTGTATCCACCTAGAAACACTACCCGAACCAAAATTAAAAATCTTGTAAGGGAAAAATCCTGCTGCCCCATTGGACATCGTAGCGATGACACTGCCCGCAAGGGATGTGTGGAATGATTCGCCTGCACAGGGCCAAAGGGGTATTGATGCCAGTAGGCGCGCTGCCTTGCAGGGGGATTTTAGGATACGAGGATGAAACTGTAATGTGTCTGACAACAAGTTGACACGGTCCTTGTCAAAATCGGAAAGCTCCCATACTTAGACCCAGAGAGGTATGGGGGTTATCACTTCTGGGACGGTGGACTCACCTACGATCGGAATAGGATCCTAACGTGCAGATTTCCACGAAATTACCATGGCTAACTTGCAACAACAAAAAACTACAGTAAAATATCTAAGGGCGGGAACTCTGAACGCGCGTAGTCTAAATACTAGCGGATTTAGCGAACTCATTGAGATAGCAAACAAATACCATACTGACTTAATAGCACTTCAAAGAAACCCGCTGGCCGGGCGATTACGCGTCAATTTCTAAGGATAACTATACTTTACACTATGGGGGAGCTAAAGGGCGCACACTGGGGACCGGTTTTCTCATTAATAAACGAATTTCGCAAGCGGTTATCGACATGCAATTCATTAACGATCGGTTATCATACATTGTACTAAAGGGTAATTTCAGCAAACAGGTGTTAATCAACGTGCACTGCCCCACCGAGGACAAAGACGAAGACACTAAGGATCTTTTTTATGAAACAATAGAACAGGTTTTTGATAAGTTCGCAACGTATGACGCAAAAATAGTATTGGGAGATTTCAACGCGAAAATTGGAAAAGAACAGATGTATAGGCCTACAATAGGGTCGGAAAGTTTGCATGACGTCAGTAATGATAATGGAACTAGAGTAATAAACTTTGTAGCTTCAAAGAACCTCGTTGTCAGAAGCACATTTTTCAAGCATAAAAATATACATAAGGCCACCTGGACATCACCAGATGGTAATACTCACAATCAGATTGATCACGTTCTAATTGACAGAAGACGTCATACAAACATTCTCGATATAAGATCGTACAGGGGACCGGATTTAAATTCAGACCACTTTCTCGTGATAGTAAAACTAAGATCTAGGCTAGCGTTAAGTAAGAAAACAAGCCGCACAGAGCCAACAGTTCGTTTCAATATAGATAAGTTTAAAACACCAACAGAAATATTAAATTATCAAGTTGAGATTTCTAATAGTTTCGACATTCTCCAAGAACAGAGAGACGATAACGATAATTACGTGGAATACTCGGAAACCCTGTGGAGCAATATGAAAAAGGCGATAAAGACAGCCGCGAAACTTACTATAGGTTTAAAGAAAGTAACCAAAAGCAAACCATGGTTTGACGAAGAGTACAAACTTTGGTTTGAAAAACGTCGGAAGGCCAAACTAATTAGTTTACAAAATAAGCGCGATCAGACACATAAGAAGTATCTCGAGATTAGTAAAAGTACAAATAGGCTTTATAGATCCAAGAAAGGGAGTGGTTAAAGAATAAAATACTAGCAATAGAAACGCATAATAAACAAAATAACCCGCGTGAGATGTACAGGGGAATCAATCTTATAAGGAAAGGCTTCCAAAGTAGAACGGAAGTAATGAGGGACGAAAATGGCAATCTAGTAGCCGATGCGACAGAGAGACTGAATTTACGGAAAAACTATTTCGATAAGCTATTAAATGTACGCGAAGCCCCCGTTGAAGGTAATCTCGGTGAAATCTACACTGCCGATCTACTAAGTGATGATCCTACTGATGTAGAAATAGAAATGGCCATAAAGAAGTTGAAAAATAACAAAGCCGCGGGCATCGACGACCTACCGTCAGAACTGATAAAAAATGGAGGCCCCTGCCTCACAAGGCAAATTTGTAAATTATTACGCGCAGTTTGGAAAACAGAACGCATGCCGGAGGAATGGAATACCTCTATTATTATTCCCATCTTTAAAAAAGGCGATAAAACGAACTGTAACTGTAAAGGGGAATTTCACTTGTGCCTTCGTGCTATAAGATCCTGTCCAATGTAATCTTAAGTAGACTAACTCCTTTTGCCGAGGAAATCATTGGGGATTACCAGTGTGGATTCCGCCGAAACCGATCTACAAGCGATCAAATATTCACAATTAGACAACTGTTAGAAAAGAAATGGGAATTTAATGAAGTAGTACATCAGCTATTTATCGATTTCAAAAAAGCTTACGACTCTATTATACGCGCACGAATGTACTGCATCCTAGAGTTCTTGGGTGTACCAAGAAAATTAGTTAGACTTATCGAAATTTGCTTAAGCGGCAGTAGGGGTAGAATACGTGTAAACGGAAGTTTATCTGAAGAGTTTTCGATCCGTGATGGCCTGAAACAGGGCGATGCACTTTCGTGCGCCCTTTTCAACTTAGTTTTAGAATACGTAGTCAGACAAGTACAAGCGAATCCGACCGGTGCTACCCTCAATGGGATAATACAAATTCTTGGGTATGAGGATGATGTCAACTTACTAGGGGATGATAAAGAAACCGTAGCTAAAAATGCAGAAATCTTGATCACAAAAGCCAAAGATATTGGTTTAGAAGTTAGCAAATCGAAGACAAAATATATGACCGTCGCCAGATCCGAACAAAGTAATGTAGGCGGGGATCTAATGGTCGTAAATAGGAAATTCGGAAGGGTTAACGAGTTTAAATACCTCGGGTCTATTATAACTAGCGAAAATAACATTAAAACGGAAATCAACGCGCGGCTGCGCGCTGGAAATGGGTGCTATTATGCAGCAAACACGCTACTGAAATCGCGATTGCTATCTAGAAACATCAAAGTAAGAATGTACAAAACGATAATAATGCCGGTCGTCATGTACGGATGTGAAACGTGGGCGCTGACGAAGGGAGTGGAGAATAGGTTTAAAGTTTTCGAAAATAAAGTACTTATAAAAATCTATGTTCCAAAGAGGGATGAAGAGACTGGTGAATGGAGAAAACTGCATAATGATGAGCTGCATGCTCTCTACGGCTCAGCAAATATTAATAGAGTTATGAAAGCGCGTAAATTAAGATGAGCGGGGCATGTAGCAAGAATGGGTAATGGAAGAACAGTGGCGCAAGTTTTAAGAGGGAAACCGACTGGTAAGAGACCTCTAGGCAGAACGAGGAACAGATGGGAGAAAAATGTAAGGGATGATCTAAAAGAACTAGGACATGATTACTTAAACTGGATGGAGGATGCACAGGATAGAGATGCGTAGCTGTTTCGGATGGATGAGGCAATGAACTTTCGAGTTCGACTTGCTAATCGATAATAATAATATAACATCTTGCAAAATAAAGCGTATTTCAGAAAAAGTATTCTTCCTCTGATCTCTCTAGTAGCTCAGTGGTTAGAGCACCTGACCGGAAATCAGTTGACCTGGTGTTCGAATCCCAGCGGAGCGAAAGGAGAAGATCTTTTTTCTGAACAAATTTAATTTTAAAAAATGTTTAATTTATAGCCCCATCTAGTCTGAGATGATGTTAAAGATTTTCTGTATTAGAGGATATAACTTTGATCGATATTGTAGATTTCAATTTTCACAGTGTGTGTGAAAGGATTTCTCTTCTGATCGATCCTTACCATCTCCGATGATAATACAGATTCCTAGTAAAAATTGACTTGTATAGAACATCTTGCAAAATAAAGCGTATTTCAAAAAAAGGATTCTTCCTCTGATCTCTGTAGTAGCTCAGTGGTTAGAGCACCTGGGCGGGAAATCAGTTGACCTAGCGTTCGAATCCCAGCGGAGCGAAAGGAGATCTTTTTTCGGAATAAATTTAATTTAAAAAGTGTTTAATTTATAGCTCCATCTAGTCTGAGATGACGTTAAAGATTTTCTGTATTAGAGGATATAACTTTGATCGATATTTTAGATTTCCATTTTCACAGTGTGTGTGAAAGGATTTCTCTTCTGACTGGTCGTTACCATCGTCGATGATAATACAGATTCCTAGTATAAATCTTTTTATAATAGATGTTATATTTTTAAATAATTTTCAATGATTTTTTAATGATTTCTGCCATTAAAGAATTTATTTTTAAAAATTGGATATACTTAGGTCGTTGGAAATCCATTCACAGTGATATGAAAAAATCCGAGAAAAATAAAATTAGTTATATACACAATTTCGATATGTTTAACATCGTTCTCATAAATATTTCTTTCCAAGATTTGTCATTTCTTCCTTACTATAATTAATACTTTCAATGTAAATTTAAAACTACACTCTTCAGTAGAATGATGTAAAAATGAGGAAATTAATCGAATCGTTTGCCAACGGCCATGCCACGCTGAAAAAACCAGTTCTCGTCAGATCACTGAAGTTAAGCAACGTTGGGCGCGGTTAGTACTTGGATGGGTGACCATTCGAGAATACTGCGTGCTGTTGGCATATCATGGGTGTGGTGAGCCCACACTTGTAGTTATTTATAACTACAAGAAAACTATCCACCTCGAAACACTACCCGAATCGGGTAGTGTCACGCCTACCCTGAAAGGGAAATGGCTTAATGGTATAATGGTTTGAGCTGAGGGATAAGAATTTGTGGGTAGACATCCAAAACAAGCGAAGAAAATAAAATTTGTAAATCAGTTAATATCTTCTGTTCTCTTTTTTAAATTCACAATTAAAAATTTTGTAAGTTCAAAAAAATGTTCGCTTATTTAGAATTTTTTGAAAATGTACAAAAACATGTTTTTTGGATTGATTCGAACCTGAAATTTCTTCAGATTGAACCAAAGAGACACGTTATTATTTTTTATTCATTGGAAACATTTTTTTCCTGGTGTTTATAACGTTCCAACATCGCAAAAAAAAATGAAAACCCAAAAATCCTAAATCACGACAAAAGTTTTTTTCCGAAAAAGCAAAATTATAAAATGTTTCTTTGGTTCAAGCTGAATAAATTTCAGGTTCGACATATTTAAATTTTTTTAAATGTGTGCATATGACTCAATCAAAAAAAAAACATGTTCTTGCACATTTTCAAAAAAATTGTTATCGAGCAAAAACTTTATTTTTAAATTTCGTAACTTTTTATTATTGTTCACTCGTAAAAGCTGTAAATATAAAAAATTTATCATAATTTTTGAACCAATAAGAAATATTTTGAATTTGAATGCCAACCCACAATTTTTTCCCCCCTCAGCTCAAACAGTTTGATTTATTTTAGCATTTTCACTCCGCCCTACTCTTCAGTGCCCTTCAGCTCAAATTAAAAATTGCTCAATTAGGTATTTAACTTTGTACATTTCAACTAAAAACTGTTCACCTTCTAAGACTTATATAGAAATTACTATATATTTTGTAACTGTTCCAATTTTAGATTGGATAACAACTTCTGTCTCCAGTATTCACATTTTCAACATGCTTTATAAGGTTTCAGCTTCAAATTTTTGTTTAAGAGTATTTATTTTTAATGGTTTAGCACTTGAAACGTGTACATTATTTATTCATAAATAATTTATTGAAGTGCTATAATTGCTTTAATTATTCTTCAATAATGGGTACACTTACTAATTTCAGAGAATTTACTGCGTAATTCAAATATTGTATTTTCAAATATCGCATATTTAAAGAGGAAAGGGGGAAAAGGGGAAGTTTTTTTGCAAAAAATACGCCAAAGGCGCACGATTGTTGTATCTCAGGCTTCGTGCTCGATAATATATTTACCTCGCGCTTCGCGCTCGCTAATGTATGTACCTCACGCTTCGCGCTCTGACACTTTTTGCTTCGCGCTTGGCTATTTTCGGTCTTCGCACATCGTGCTCGACTTAGATAAAAAGAAGAAATTTACTTGCAAATATTATAAAATAGAGAAAACCTCTACGTTTTAAGTGATTGTTAAATTTCTTTTTATTTTAGATTGAAAAGGAAGTTTATTTACTTAAGGCTCTATCGGCCTTACGGAACACATTCTCTTTACAATACCCACACACTTTTTTGATGCCCAAAGAAAAACGCTTAAGGAGGTACGGTCACGGACACACTTTTCTTACGGATTTTTTTAAACTTTGACTATAGGTTCTTTGGAATGTTATCTAAACGTTTGGGAAATTAAAAAAAATATTGTCCTCTCCTGAGCTGAGATAATTAAGATCAAAGTTGAACCCTTATGCACGTAAAGCATATCCCAAGCATAGGAAAATGTTACATTTCTAACTCTAACTCGTAAACTATTCTTACCGTTAAAAAAAAACTAATACATGATAGAAGGGCGATTCATGAAGATTTTTAAAACATTTCAGAATTTTTGTCCTCTTGGTTTGAGAATGAGAGGTATGCAAAGTTTGAGAATTTTGAACTTTTCGAAAATTGAAATAAGCACGTGGTAGCCATCCGGCAACGCTGTCGGAGCACTTAGCGGGTTTAGCGCATGCGCAACATCTTTAAATCTTTTATGAAAAACTTTCTTTCTCATAAATTTACCTTTAACTACTAATGGATCTGTCACTTTCAGCAAATGTCACGTTTTCATTTGCAGTCAAAGAGCACAACTGTCAAAGCAGACATCATGAAAAATGCGACGTTGCCGCGTCTACGCTCAGATCTTGAGGAGTATAGTGTGTACTAGTCTGTATACACAACTAACATTATACCGGCATAATTATCTAATTTTTGACTTTCTTCGACGTAAATAAGCTACATATTATACATTTAAGTGTCTATAAAACTTATATCACTCAAACAGTATTGTTTTCCGACACGAACTTATGACTAACTTTTTGCAGATAGTATGCGCGACCGTACCTCCTTAATTGCTTAAGAAACAGTTTTGGTTTAATTTACTGAAAATTCTACCAAAAAATCGAATATTCCGTTTCTGGTCAAACAGTGTTTGTTTTATTCATAGAAAGCTATACTTAAATTTTTTAACATAAAACCAATACCTTCTCATTAGGATGAGAATGTAAAAATTTGATTTTTTGTTTATTTTGTAATGTCATTTTTCACGATTAAAACAAAAACTACGCGTCCTATAAAAAAATAATTAACAACAAATTTGTAGATCTTTCTTAGATGGATAATTTTTGTCTCATCATCTGTTTTCTTATCTTGCATAGTCTGAAAGCAAAATGGAATTTTTTATTTTATTTTTTTATGTTTCATGGGGTCAAAATTTGAATTTTTAAATTAAGATCGAACAGAAATCTATTTTATCATGAATAATTTTATGCAAAATGAGCATGAAAAAGATTCAGATTAAAAAAACAGACCTCTAAACTACCTCACTTTTCGGCTCATTAGAGACAAAAATAACCAAAAGAAAAAAGAGGGAGAAAAAGAGAAAAAGTCAATCAAAACCAACCTCTCACTTTTTCCTTTATCCGTCTTTTTTATACTAACAGGGAACCAACATGTTTCGGGGCCAATTTAGACCCCCTCATCAGGGATTATTTATAGGAAACTACAAGGTATGATTAATATATTCTTATGATCCAAATTTGCATACATTAGTGAAAAATTGACCAAGATGTAAAAATTATTATTTAAAATAAGATTGAAAAAGTATTAAAAAATCTATCTATTCAAGGATTTATTTTAAAATTAGAAAAAGAAAAAATGGTACTCAATTAACTTCCTGTGAAAAACTGTTGACAGTCACAAACACAGTCTCGAAAAGTTATGGAAATTTTGCTTTAATTTATATTAAAAAAGAAACAATTATTTTGGCTTAAAGTTACTCCATGGTTCACTTCCAGCCCCTTGACCTGTTCGTTGGGGGCCCATTGTTCCGCCCGAGTCGAGTCCTGGCTGTACAGTCTTTCTCAAGATACCATACACTGCTACAGCCATCCTCAAGCAGTAGCAAGTGCTATTAGAAAGAGAGGCATTAGAAAGAGAAAGAAGAGACAGTGCAGAGCAAAGTAGTTGAAAAAATTTGAACAATTTAAAATTCAGACTTGAAGCTTTTAATAGATTTAATTACGCTATGCATTCTTTCCATATAAATGTTCATTTTGCTAACTGAAACATTTATAAAAAAAAAACAAAGTACAAATTTCCTTTTAATTTACAGTAAATTAACGTTAATATTTTTCCTCTTTATGTGATTGGAGGAAAATGCACCAATAAGGGCGTTTTCAGAACATTCTAATTACGGTCTTTACAGGTAAATTACATTTATGGAAATATTTTAGATGAGTGATTCAGTTTACGAAGCGTCGTCTACCTAGTCGGTCGTAAAAGTAAAGTTTGAAAATGGAATTTTTAAAAAATACTTTGCTCTGCACTGTCTCTTCTTTCTCATTCTAATGCCTCTCTTTCTAATTGCAGCTGCTAATGCTTACTCCATGGTTCGTATCGATGGTTCCCCGCTTGCTTGAGGGAGGCTGTAGCAGTGCATCTTGAGCATGACTGTACAGCCAGGACTCGACTCGGGCGGAACAATGGGCACCCAATGAACAGGTCAAGGGGCTGGAGGTGAACCATGGAGTAACTTTAAGCCATTATTTTAATTGAAAATAGAACTAGCAAAAATAACGTGTTGAAGTATTCAAAATACCGAGGCAAACTAAGAGAGAGAGAGAGAGAGAGAGAGAAAAGACCCTTTTTATTTGTATAGCTTTTCGTTTGCCAGGTAAAGTGACATAATTTGCAACGAGCCTCTCGAACTAACCCAAAACATCATAAAACGCACATGTTACCAAAAAATTTTACAGATCTAAGAAAAACCAAAAACATAAGAATTCGTTCCAAAAATCATTACCAATTATTCAGAAATGAATACAAAAGTAAGATATCAAAAGTGATCTGAAAATAAAAAACATAAGTAAAAATTTTGAATAGAAATTCAGCATAACAATATTACAAAAGTACTCATCGGTACATAAGAACAATTATGCAAATATTTTATATATGGCATCTTCCTCATAAAACCTTTGGTTAGAGGCAACGAGGGTATCCCAACTTATTTTTGATAAGTGTCTGGGTGATTTCTAAATTGGAAAAATATGTACATCCCATTGGCAACCTTATTTTTCAATAAGTACCGGGAAGAAATTTAAAAAAATTTTTAAACATATATCATGTATAAATGTAAACATTTTTCATTTTTTGAATTTTCAAGAAAATTCAAAAATTTGTTCTGATAATCTCGTAGGGCTTGCAAAAAAGCAACGTTTTTCTTTCTTTGACTTTTTTCATTTCGTGCGTTATTTGGCTTAAAATGTTGATTTCCGTTAGTTTTTTTGGATTTTAAAATGCTATAACTCTGAGAGTTTTCTTTTTATCGAAAAAAGTCGTGAAGATAAATTGTTCAGATTTTTTAGTACTACGAATTGCCATACATAGAATTTTGAAGTATTGAAAAAAAATGATTTCAAACATTTTGAAAATGTTCTAACTTTTTGAATTTTTATCAAAAATAGCTGGCTAACGAACTTGTCCTTTTCTTTCAGGGCTTAAAAAATGTGCCAAAGCTCAATCCAATCTGATCATTTTTTCTAAAGTTATCGTGCCTACAGACAGACAGACTACAGGCAGACACATTGGTAAAAATCGTTTTTTCTAGCTCAGGGGGTCTCAAAACGTGGAGATTTGATGAAGACCGACTAAGTCAAATTTTACATAAAACAAATATCTTCTCATTAGGATGAGAATGTAAAAATGATAATATCGTGTCAGTTTAAGATAAAATATTCCATATTACATTCTCATCCTAATGAGAAGGTATTGGTTTTATGTAAAATTTGACTTATTCGATTTTCATCAAATCTCCATATTTTGAGGCCCCCTGAGCTAGAAAAAACGATTTTTACCAAAGTGTCTGTCTGTAGTTTCTGTAGTCTGTCTGTAGTCTGCTGTAGGGACGATAACTTTCGAAAAAATTATCAGATTGGATTGAGCTTTGGCACATTTTTTAAGCCCTAAAAGAAAGTTACATGTTCGTTAGCCATCTATTTTTGATAAAAATTCAAAAAGTTAGAGCATTTTCAAAATCATTTTTATTTCAAAACTTCAAAATTCTATGTAGGGCAATTCGTAGTACCAAAAAATCTGAACAATTTATCCTTAAGACTTTTTTCGATAAAATCAACATTTTAAGCCAAACAATGCACGATATGAAAAAAAGTCCAGAAAAGAAAAACGTTGCTTTTTCCAAGCCCTACAAAATTATCAAAACAACTTTTTGAATTTTCTTGAAAAATAAAAAATTCAAATTTTGACCCCATGAAACATATAAAAAATAAAATAAAACATTCCATTTTGCTTTCAGTCTATGCAAGATACGAAAAAAGATGATTAGACAAAAATTATCCATCCAAGAAAGATCTACAAATTTGTTAATTATTTTTTTATAGGACGCGTAGTTTTTGTTTTAATCGTCAAAACTGACATAACAAAATAAACAAAAAATCAAATTTTTACATTCTCATCCTAATGAGAAGGTATTGGTTTTATGTAAAAAAATATTTAATACAGTCTTCTATGAATAAAACAAACACTGTTTAACCAGAAACGGAATTTTCGATTTTTTGGTAGCATTTTCAGTAATTTAAACCAAAACTGTTTCTTAAGCAATTAAGCGTTTTTCTTAGGACTTCAAAAAAGTGTTTGGGTATTGTAATGAGAATGTGTTCCTTAAGGCCGATAGAGCCTTAAGTAAATAAACTTCCTTTTTAATCTAAAATAAAAACAAATTTAACAGTCACTTAAAGCATAGAGGTTTTCTCTATTTTATAATATTTGCAAGTAAATTTCTTCTTTTTATCTAAGCCGAGCACGATGTGCGAAAACCGAAAAAAGCCGAGCGCGAAGTGCGAGATACAACAACCGCTAGATCCATGGATGTGGCCCTTCATAGCGAGGAAGAAGTAATGGAAGTTGATGAATCCTCTGATAAAGAAAATTGTGGTGATGAATACCTGCCAGCTGGTGAGAGCAAAGCTCCTCAAACCTTTACTCAAAAAGAATTGAATGATCTTGTAAGAGATTTAGGTTTACCTAAAGATGGAGCTGAATATTTAGCGGCAGCACTCAAGAAGAAAAACTTGTTGGCAAAGTGTTACACAATTAAATTTCTCTGAAATTATTTTCTTTTACACTCCTCAAAACAGCTCCCAACTATACTAAAACAGACCGACGGCCCAACACTTCTATTTTAACTATGGTTGTTACCCAATTACAACCTTTTAACTTTTAGTTCATTTGAATTTTTGCGCGCCAGCCGCGACCTTCGATGAATCGATACATCGATAAGTTGCTACTCACGCCGCAGCGCTGCTCTCAGACGGCTGAGGCATTCGCTCGCGGTGAGCTCCTAGTCCTAGTCAGTACTCATCCAGTCTCCAACTGGTAAAGTTGACGCTCCGACTTTAGCGCTCAAACTTGCGAGCGTAGTTTTTATTTCATTTTTTATATTTCTACGAAATATTTAAAAAAAAGATATCGTTTCAGTTTAAGATGAAATGTTCCGTATTCATTATTAAAATACATAGTTTTTATATTTCCTCCAAGGAATTTTTCGAAATAAAGATGGCGTTTCGGTTTGAAATAAAATGTTCTATATTTTTATTAAAATACATAGTTTTTATTTAATTTTTTATATTTCTATGGAAGAATTTAAAAAAATAAAGATATCGTTTCAGTTTAAGCTAATATGTTCCATATTTTTTATTAAACTACCTAGTTTTTATTTATTTATTTTTTTTTATTTCTAAGAAAGAATTTAAAAATATGTATATATCGTTTCAGTTTGAGATAAATAGTTCCATATTTTTTATTAAAATACATAGTTCTTACTTAATTTTTTACATTTCTACGAAAATTGTTTTTGAAATAAAGATATCGTTTCAGTTTAAGATAAAATCTTCGATATTTTTTTATTAACATACAGTGTTTAATTCATTTTTTTTATTTCTACAAAAGCATTTCAAAAAATAAAGATATCATTTCAGTTAAAAAAAAGTATAAATGATAGCTTCTTAATTTATTTCTTTAAATTTAACTATTATTTTAATTGATTAATCCTTCGATAACTTTAATATGCGAAATATAGTAAATAATATGATGTTAATGTTTTTTTGCCTACATGATCTAAAATCAATATTTTTGAATATTGATTAATAATTTTATTAGTTGTGAAAAAAATCTCTCTAGCTCCGCTGGGATTCGAACTCACGGTTTTTCAGATTTCCGGTATGATGCTCTAACCAATTATAACAAAACAAATATAAATATTAACAAACAAATATATAATAACTATATTACACTGTAATAATAATTTTATATATGTAATAATTATATTATATTACACACACACACATATATATATATAATTATTATTTATATTACTTTTATTTTTTATATTTATATTTTTTATTATTATTATATATATTATATTATATATATTATTATATATTAGGGGTGAGCAAAATGCATCAAATCTTATCCATCTTGAATACTCACTCCTGAAGGCCCGGATTAAGAAAGCACAGGAGAAAAACTTCCACGAACAGCTCCTCGACAAGAGGATGCACGGCATCTTCCACAGAAATGTGGAAGATCAGTCGATGTTGTATGAGCTAACGTTTGCTTTCCTTAGATCACCCGGATTGAAGTCGGGCACGGAGGGCTTCATTTTGGCATGTCAAGACGGTGTCATTTCCACTCTAGCATACCGTCGCCACATTTTGAGCCAAGACATTCCCGATGATAGTTGCAGAGCGTGTCATGCACACCCCGAGGATCTAGGACACATACTATCTAGTTGTCCAACTCATGCGGGAACGACCTACATCCAAAGGCACAATGCGGCACTAAGAGTGCTTTATTACCATCTCTGTCACTCTTATGGCATTAGCCCAAATACCTCTCCGCTAAACGCTCCTAGAGAAATAGAGTCAATTGTCGAAAATGAGAGGTGCCGCATATACTGGAACTTCATATTCTCGACAATTGTTTCTGTTGCGCACTCGAGGCCTGACATAGTTCTCCTTGACTTCGAGAAACGAACCATGTTCGTTATCGAATTTTCGACACCATCTGACAAAAACGTCACAGCCAAAGAGATAGAAAAGAAAGAGAGGTATAAAGACCTTATAAGGGAGTTGCGACGGTTATACCCGGAATATTCTGTTAAGCTAATCGTCTTGATCATCGGCGCTCTTGGAAGTGCCAAGGTTTCACTGGTTAATAGCCAGAAAAGCATCCCTTTGTGTCAACAAAATGCTGAGACACTTGCGGGGAAAATGCAGAAGGCGGTCGTCCTTATGTCGCTCCGTGTCCTCAGGGTGCACGAGACTTTTGCCGGATCATCGTATTGAATTCGTCGCAGACTGTAACCACCTATCTCACGGTCGTGAGACGTAGTTACAGCTGATATTTTACCCCGATTTCGCTGGGAGCGGGTGCAATTTTTCAGATTAGCACCCGCTCCCGGAGAAATCCTGCGGTTGCCCTTATGACAAACTTTTAACTATATATATATATATATACAATATTCGGTTTCGATTCCTTTGGAGTAGAACCGAAGGGCCTATGACAAAGCCACCGAACGCGTCCTCCGGTTGCGGATAGAGGGTTCCTGTACCAAGGGTTTCTGCTGAATATGGTTACAATAATTAATAAGCAGTCGCGGACAATTGTCCAGGGATGGTCCCGAAGGAATAACTCCTAAGCGAAGGCGTAACAACCGTGCCGAAAGCTGAATGGCACCTGGGTTAGGTGTCTTAAACGGTGACTCTGGGATACCGGGTGACCTCTCAGAGTATCAGCCTTATCCTTGCACGCGGCGCTCTACAAGGATGGACGAACCCTTTCCCTAGCTGCTCGTGGGAACAACAATGAAACCACCAAAACACCAAAATGTTGTAGATGCGGTTCAAGACAATCGAACGCGCAGAGCACCCGACAATGGGTCGGCAAACAATGCCGATCAGCCTAGAGTTCGGGGTGCTGAAAATAATTTAGATGAAAACACACGACGAACCTGCGAAACGCCCACATTGAGTGGACGGATCGACTCAGGGATGACGTGCTAGACTGCTACGATGCCAGCATTATCCCTGTTCGCGGAGGCTTTATGGCGCGTATGCACACTCTGTGGTGCCAGAAACACCCAGAGCTTCAGCACGTTTCGAATCAGTCTTTGCGAAATCAAGCCGACTACCTCCGGAAAAATGGATATGTACGCGGAGCGCTTCCCCAGCCGCTGCTTTATGAAGCTGCAGACGAAGATGAGGAAGCGACATTGAGACCAACCGCAGAAAGCAGGCACCTTCTGAGAGATGATCGCAATTTCATTACTAGAAGGAACATTAACATGCAAGTTCCTCCTAAGCCCCAAGATCTGGCTGAAATGGATGCCTTCCTTCGTGGAGAATTCTCGCAAGAGTCCGACCTCTGGACCACCAATTGCTCAGTTTATGGTGCTGCGAGAACTTTGGCTGATTCAAATCGAAGGCTGAAACCAACGATGGATCAAAAGACCAAAAGACGCTTGCATCAACTGAACAAGAAGATTGGATGGGCAAGACAGAATGCGTCCCGTGTTCAATGTGTGATTGACTACATAACATCTGGTAGACCGTTTACGGAAAGGGTTCGAAAGTTCGCCCAAGAACTAAGGATCTTGTTTTGCGACAACCTCATAAAATCTGAGGAGGAATGTCCATCAATCACTGCCGAAGAGGTGAAAAAAGCACTTAGAGGCACGAAGAACTTTTCCGCTGCTGGACCAGATTGTATCAAGAACTTTTGGTGGAAGAAGTTTACTTTTACACACCAACATTTGGCCCGCATATTCACCTCATATTTAAAGTCAGAGACGCCCATTCCGCAGTGGCCAATAACTTGTTCGAACACGCTGTATAAGATCTTTACAACTGTCATCAACAACAGGATTGTTCGACGAATTGAGCCTGTATGGCGAGAGATGTACGAACAACGTGGCTCGAAAAAAGGTGTAGCAGGCTGTCGAGAGAACCTGCTAATTGACAGGTGTGTCTGTAAAGACGCTGCAGCCCATCAGCGCATCCTGTCAATGGCCTGGATTGACTACCGGAAAGCTTTTGATTCAACCTCTCATAGACTTATCATCTGTCTGTTGGAAAGCTTGAAGGTACATCCACACATAGTGAGATGCATAGAGAGATTGATGCCTCTTTGTAAAACTATATTTACTATCTCATCTGGAAATTATCGCCTGACAACGAACAACGTCACCTTCCAGAGGGGCGTCTTTCAAGGTGATACCATGAGCCCTTTGCTTTTTTGCATCACAATTTTGCCTCTATCTCTCGCACTACGAAATTCTCCTGGATACCTCTGTGGCGACACTAATCAGCGCGAGCATAAGGTCACTCATGTATTTTATATGGATGACCTGAAGATCTATGCCTCTGGTAGAAGCAAACTTCAAACTGCTATAAATATTGTCAAGAACTACACAGGAGAGATTGGGATGGACTTTGGCTTGGACAAGTGTGCCAAAATTTATCTGAAGAAAGGAAAGATTACTGGCGTTCCCAAGGACCCTGAGCTTCTGGACATAAGTGTCCTTACACATCTTAATACTGGAGAGACCTATACATACCTGGGCGTGCCTCAAAACCGCATTCAGGACGTAACATCAGTGAAGGAGTCTCTACGAAGCAGATACAAGCATCTTCTTCGACAGATTTGGTCTTCCAATCTGTCGGCGTTGAACAAGGTATCTGCGACTAACATGCTTGCCGTCCCGGTTCTACTCTACTCGTTTGGGGTAGTTCAATGGACGAAGAACGAGCTTAAGGCCCTTGATGTCATTACATGTAAGATCATGCATATGCATAAAAGCTTGCATATCAATTCGTCAGTTCCGCGATTACATATTTCGCGCCGTCAAGGCGGACGCGGACTTCTGAATCTCCAGTGTCTTCATAACCGGATTGTTCTAAGTACAGCTTACATCGTTGCGAATGGCAGAGATCCTCTCCTAAAGATGGTCAGGAACCACAAGATGATTGGCGAAGGAGCGTTCCTTTACAAAGCCGCGGAGCAAGCGGACGAGACCCTTGGCCTGAATTTTAACATCAGAAGTGAGGAAAGTGCATTATTCCATCTAGATTCTTCACTTCTAAAAGCCGAAGTAAAGAAAGCAGAGGTTGAAAAATTTCACCAACAGCTACTCGACAAGAAAATGCACGGAAACTTTCACAGAAATGTAGAAAAACAGTCCTTGTCGAAGGAGCAAACTTTTGCTTTCCTGAAATCATCAGGGCTTAATTCAGGTACAGAGGGTTTTATTTTCGCATGCCAGGACGGTGTCATTTCCACTTTAGCATACCGTGAGCGCATTTTATGTCAAGAAGTTCCCAGTGATAGGTGCAGAGCGTGTCATGCACACGCTGAGTACCTAAAACACATACTATCAGGGTGTCCGACCCACGCGGGAACGACGTATATCTATAGACATAATGCGGCCCTGAGAGTGCTTTATTACAATCTTTGTCGCTCTTATGGTGTTGGTCGCGACCCTGCCCTGCTGAACGCTCCAAAGGAAATAGAATCAATTGTCCAAAACGAGAAGTGCCAAATTTTCTGGAACTACGATTTTCGGACAGCAGTCTCCGTTGCACACGCGAGGCCTGACATCGTTCTTCAAGACTTCGAGAAACAAATTATATTCGTGATCGAAATCTCGGCGCTGTCCGAATACAACATCACTGCCAAGGAGAAGGAAAAGGAGGAGCGATATCAAGACCTTAAAAGAGAGTTGCAACGACTGTACCCAAAATATTCGGTACAAGTAATTGTCCTTGTGATGGGAGCTCTCTGAGGTGCGAAACTATCACTGGTTCGTAGCCTTAAAGCCATACCAGCATGCCAAAAATATGAAAAGGCACTTGCGAGATGGATGCAGAAAGCTGTCATCCTTGGGTCGCTTCGTGTCCTCAAGACACACGAGGGTTTCGCCGGCCTGTCGTTGTGATTTTGTCGTTGCCTATGACCACCCATCTCACGGTTGTGAGACGTGGCCATAGGTGTGATTTACCGCGGTGCTACAGGGGGATATTGACATTTTGTTGGATGGCAGTTGCTCTTAGTGGGACCCTGCGGTGGTTGCTTAACTTTTTTTTTAAATTATACAATATAATATATTTTATACATGTAAAAATAATATTATAAGAATAATAAACTGTATATACAAATAATAATAACAAACAAATATATAATATTATATTTGAATATTACAACTCTTATATATTTTATATTTAGACTTACCACTCCCAGGACAGTTATACTCCATCCTCTGCAAACGTCTTTCGCTCCCACAAAATATCTTGTTTCAAAAAATGTCTCTTGCACACGCCGTGTTCTGTTTGTACAACAAAATTTTCTCTTGGGATGGCTTTTTGCCCGACTTTGACATTTTTTTTACCTTCTGGCACATACAGGAAATGAAATTTTTCGAAGCAGCTGTCATAGTCTGATTTACATCCAAGGGCAATACACCGCATTCCACCTATTTTAGTAATTTTAGTGCAAGCTTTTATATTATTAAAATTTAAAAAATTTAATTGGTCACACATAAAACCGATAGTCATTGCGACAAATATCAATCAAATTCATTTTACACTAATCTTCCCTATTCTTGCCATATAAACATAGGCTGGAAAGACTCCCAGACTCCTCTACGCTTTACTTGAACGTCCTAGTGAACTAACGTCGATGCAAGGGGCTGGAATATATGTAAGTACCGTAAAACAATTTTATTTTCTAGAAGATATTATAGTAAATGAATAAAATAAATTTCTGTAAAATATTGTATACAACAATAATCAAATAATAAAAAAATAATAATAATAATAAATTGCCAGTAGACCGCGATGTTCTTTATTTCCACAATGCTTCCTGTCCTGAAGATAATTTTTCACTACGACCATTAAACTGCAACTGTTACAATTGTTCAAGAAAATAAAAATGTACATCAAGGGTAGTTTACCCTCTTTGAATCTAAAAAAGGAGTGTAAAAGGATATAACGTCTTGTATTTGTTATACCACTTCATTAATCATTCAAAAATAAAATTTAACTTGGTTGAAAATCAGGAATTTTTGTGTATGTTAGCCACAGGGGCTAATTAACCCCTATTTAAGGGGAGGATGGTTAAAAAATCAATATTTTACTACAATCTAATAACATAATTTCAGTCTAAACAAAATTTACACGGCCTTTTACATCATTAACTTCATTGAAAATTTTATTTCTCAAGTAATTATTCGAAAACTTTGAAGGGTGATTTCACCCCCTAAATATGAATTTGGGCGCATATAACAAAATACGTGCACCTTATTCCTTATACCTTATAAATCGGAGGCGGGCACTTAGGTAGCCTTCCTTGTAAACCATGTCCACTTTTTTTTATAATTTGTGTAGAGGTCTACGCACGTCCTTGCATGTATTCATTACCGATTTTCTAATTTGAACTGTAATCACTTAGTTTAGGGTGTGTTGATTATTTTTCATTGTCTCAGTCAATTTTTACGCATACTTATTTTTTAATTGTTTTCTTATACAATTTTTCTCTGGATTTTTTCAATGGTTACCTTAAGCATTTTTCATGTTAACGCCCAGTCACTCTTGGCACATTTTCTAGACTTCAAACATTTTTTCAGTACATGTTCCTACAATATAATAGCTGTTTCTGAGTCCTGGTTAACTCCGAATGTACCCTCTAGTCTCGTTGCAAGTGACAACTATTCAGTCTTTTGAAGAGACAGATACGAGAGAAGGGGTGGTGGAGTTTGTGTTCTTCTGCAGAATAGTCTGAGTGGGACTGTGGTTGGAGTAAGTCCAGTGGCTACTTATCCCACGAACGAATTTCTCTTTGTTGACGTTGAGTCAACTTCTGATAGTGTTTTAGTGGGAGTAGTTTATAAACCACCCAATGCCTCCTATGGCACAGAGCTTGAATCGGTAATTTTTTCACTTATTCCTAACTTTAATAGCATTGTACTTACTGGAGATTTCAACATTAACTTAAATCTTACTTCCAATTATACTAAATATCTAAAATCTTTGGCGTACTCTTCGGGACCTATAGTCTCCGCATTCAACCAATTTTCTCCGCTACAAGTTCCTACAAACAATAATAAAGCTGCCCCCTGGATCACATCTGAAATTTAAAATCTGATGACAGAACATGATGGCAAGCGCCGATTTGCTAAAAGAACAAAAAGCAATATAATACAAGCTCAATTTCTTAAATTTAGGAACCTACACTGTAAAAAATAAAAAAATTGTACCACTTAGAATGGTAAAATTACCAACAAAAAATTGGTGCAATTTTACTACTCTGATTATGGAATGAATGCCACTTGCATGTTAGAAGTTCCAACCAATCTTGTAACTTTACCACTTTTAGACTGACACTATAGCAAGGCGTTGTAGAAGTACAGTTTCTGCTTGTGAATCTGTGACTTTCAGAGTAGGTAATAAATGGACCTACTTTCAGAGTGTTGATTTTTTGACGCTGGTAAAAGTATAGAAACTGTTAAAAATTCCTTTTTCCAACGTAATCTCACGTCTTGAAATTTGATAATTGATAACGAGGCGTACTTGCACAGCTCTTAACGTAGTATAAGTACAAGTAATTGTAAAGTTTCAAAGTTGCGGAGAATAATGAAAAAAAATGGTAAAATTAAAATTATTTGTAAAAGAGTGTTACAGAACGGTATAAATTATGGAAAATTTTATTTACAAAATTGATAAAAAATATAGTATAAATATACAATAAAAGGATATATTAAGTTCAATAAATAATAATCTTTTGAAGAGGGGAATTTTTCCCTTTCTTTTAATATGAAATATATTTTTACAACTTTTTAAACTACAATTTATTATAACTTTGAGTAAAACATCCATCTGTTTTTAATTCCATATATCATATTTTGAATATATTTACATATAAAAAAAAGGACTCGGAGTAACTCAGAGACTCAGAGTCGACTTCAAGTGACTTCGACAAATTATTGTGTTTTGGCTGTGACATTTTGTACACATCGTTTGTCGTTTGTAGGTGATATGTGCTTATACATAGTTAAAAGATGTATTGAAAAAAATTAATTTATTCATTTATATTCATATATATGTTAATTTATTTTGTAATAATTACGTGGTATACCGAAACTAAAAAAACATACTGTATCATTAAACAAGAATTTTTTTATTTAAAAAATTTCTTTCTGCTGTATTCCTTATTTGAACAGGAAATTTACAGAATCTGTCTGGAAACTTACATAACCTAAAAGTTGAATAACATATTAAAAGTGGATATTCGTTAATGTCAGTGAAAACGTTACTTTGGGAGTAGGTAATAATCGGACCTACTCTGAAAGTGGTAAAATTACCGGAAATTTTTTTTACAATGTAGTTCAAACTAAGATTAGAGATGCGTTCAATGAATACAATTATAACGAGATTGCACATAGAGACAAAAAAGTGGACGAACCTATAGATAGTAATTTTCCGCCTAATGCCCTGTACAGACTTTTTTACATTCCCAATTCCACACGTATAATCATCATCTTCCACTACCCCTCTTAATTCAACATTTAATGACTCTGACTTCTTTTTCGATGACATCACACCTGAAATACTTTTGGAAAAAACACTTGTAATCGAATCGAACACCATCGGAACTGATGGAATATCAATCAAAATGATTAAACTTGCCCTTCCAATTATCTTATCTATTCTTTTGCATATTTACATTGCTTCCCTACAGGTCGGTATCTTTTCAGGTATCTGGAAAAAGGCGGTTATTTGCCAAGTTCCCCAAAGTACCCCGCACAAAATACCAAGAAAAAAACGTTCAGATGCTTGAGGTTAAACTGCCTGGAATGTATTCTTTAAGGTGTCCCGAATAAAAGTTCTTAGGTGCACTAGGTCCCAAAAGTCCTTAGGTTTCGAGTTACAGGCGATATTAAGTCAGTATAGCGCTCAGAAAGTTGAAAATCATATAAATATCGTCATTTTATGACCTTCAAATACCTGTAACTCAAAACCTAAGGACTTTTGGGATCTAGTGCACATAAGAACTTTTATTCGGGACACCTTAAAGAATACATTCCAGGCAGTATAACCTCAAAAGACTGAACGTGTTTTTCTTGGTATTTTTTGCAGGGTTCCTTCTAACCCTACTTCCCCGAAAGACTTCCGGCCAATTTCTGTTTTATGTGCACTGTCTAAACCACTTGAAAAAATTATTCACCTGCAACTTTCCAAATTTCTCGAAATATCTAAGGCCATTGACCCGATGCAATCAGGTTTGTCGACAAGATTCTGAGGAGATTTTGTCGACAAGATCCAAGCGGTTCGATAGCTCAGTTGGCTAGTGAGTGCGGTAGATTTAGGTTTATAGGCTCAGGTTAGGTAGTTTAGGTAGGGCTTGAATCCCCAGTGGGTGCGATTTTTCAAACCGTTTGAGAGTGCGATTTTTCAAACCGTTTGAGAGTGCGATTATGTTTGTAAGTGACCATGCGTGCAATTGTATAATTTAAATAATAAAATTAGTGCAGTGATCATACATAAACCATTTTTTTTTTGCAAATTTATCATCATATTGCATGATCAGTTCCGAGCTGTATAATGGAACTACACTGGAACTTGGATAGTATATCATTCGGGCTTGGCCTACAATTGGCCTTTAAGCTATTTCCAGACTGTCCGAACGTTAACAGTCAGAGCCGTATGAACCGTTTCCAATTGGAAGACATAATATTACACAAAATACGCGATTGAGTACCCGCGCAGTGCGCCTTTTCGCTACGCTGCTGGCGTTTCACGCTCCTCTGTGAAAACCCTCTCTCACCGCCGAGGCGCACCACTCTCACCTCGAAACGCCCGAAACCGTCGCGACAGCGCTTCACGCAATTATTAAAGCCGGACTAACTTAATCCAAGTTCGAGTTCAATTAAGTGCAGTGATAATATATAAAACAATTTTTTTCTTGCATCAGCACCATCTGTTTCGAGGTGCTGTAGTCTAACTGTTATATAATTATTACAGAGTATTAAAATGCCACTCCGTAAGTGGTACATAACATCTATATAACATAACACTGTTATAAAATAATACTGTTATAACATGGTTACATACGTGTTACAAAATAGGTGAGTCACCTGTGACTCACCAGTTATGTAACATGTTACAATCTGTTATTTAACAGTTATATAACTATAGATACGTAATTCTCAAAGTTGGATTTTGCCGTAGTAAAAATCAGAATGTGAGATGGCGCGAAGTATTGTCTATTAGGCACATGCTAAAATAATCAATTTCAAAACTAAATTGTTCGTAAATTAATACCGGTGGAGGGTCTGACATTTTCACAGAAAACGTATTTCATATTCCTGTAAAATATATTTTTAATTCAGTTTCTGAAGTGGGACTACCTAGCCACGTTCGACGCTCCTTAATGAAAACGAAGTAGCTATTTCGCCCGCTAATGATGGGGAAGTAAGAACGGTACCCGAAAAAAATGTGTGTACTGAAATTGATTAAAATGATTTCGCAGTTCGGAAAGTTTCAATTTTAGTTCGGAATTGCCTTGAGTGCACTTCGTGTCAAAAAGAATTGTTCTGGATGAAGATGTTGACAATTATACTTAACGGAAGGAATTAAATTGACTTCCACATTTCTCCTCACCTTACGGCATTTAACAGGATTAACTTGCCTTCAGTTTGTACCCTCTTTAACATAATTCAAACGTATTCGTGCATAGAAAGAAATCATTACAGGATTAAACAGAATTGAATTGAGACACAAAAATTTGATGTTCATATGAATTAAAACGTTAACGGAAGAAAACGACATTCATTTGGCTTCATAACGTTGTGAATATCACCATATTTGAAATCATTTTAATCTATTTTAAATCATTCCTTTTTACCGCGTAGCTTATTTCGCCCGCTTATGCTGGAGAAATAAGGACGGTAGCTTACTTCGCCCGCCGGAATATATGCAGGAGGAGGAGACGGAAAAGATAAAGAAAGTATGTTATTTATTATTATATAGTAGATTATAATTTCAGAGATAAGTACTTTGATTCAATTACTATTAATATTGTGGGGAAATAAAATATGGAACGCTAATATTTTAAAGAAAATTAATTTTAGATTTAAAAGGACTATTTTCTTTTTAAACGTAATTGTTTGGTTGAAGATTCATCGTTGTGGGTTGGGGATTCGGCGGTTCGGTTAACGGTTCAACTGTTGTGTTGAAATTTAGTTTGTTTCTTGAAAATCAGTCGTGCTTTTTTGGGTGAATTCTAATTTCTAATTGTAATGTATGCTTTCATGAAAAATACTTTCTTGTGTTCTGGTAACTATTTTCTAATTCGTAAATCGAATTAGGGAAAACCATTTTTTTCCTTTCGTCTTCTGCTTCGTTTATTTGTTTTATAGAATATAATGAATACTAATATTTTGAAGGAACTGGATTTTAGATTAAAAACGAAGAATTTTCATGTTTTTAACGGTCGCCCTCACTTGAGAAATTGAAACCAAATCAAAACTGCGTAACTAATTGCCATACGAGCCTCTTTAATGTCAATTTGTCACTCTCCGTGTAAGAAAGAAGTCGAATCTTTCACTCACGAAAAATGAAATATAAATTTCGCATTTACTCATCCCATTTTTGCGCGATTGCTTAAACTAGACTCTCCACCTTACGACAACTGGCTAATTATTTTGGACATGATTTTTACTCGCAAAATACATTTCGCGCATCAAGTTAGTAGTTGGGCACATACTTCAAACAATAAATAATACAAACAATAGAGTAGCCTCGGAATGGAATGAAACTTTGGTTGACGAAAGGTATGCTCCCGGTAAAGACAAAGGTAAAGTTTCAGGCGCTGAATGGAGACTCGGTGTTTGGAATGCTAGAGGGGTTGATGTTAAGGAAAGACAATTACGAGAAACAATGCGCGTAAGGAAGCTAGATATTGTACGTGTACCTGAAACAAAAAAGAAGGAATGCGACACTAATGTCGCACATACTTTACACAGAAAATGGGGAGTTAAAGCACGGAGTCGAACTATGGTCAAGAGTAGATAGTGAATCACATGGTAGTCAAGGGATCAGTCTGATTATGAATGAGAGAACAAAGCAGCATGTCTAAAAGCATGGATCTGTATCTCCCAGATTGTTGTGAGTTAGCATAAAAAGTGGGAATCACAAGATTAATTATCATAGCGTGCTACGACCCAGTTGATCGTGAAAGGAGAGAAGTAAAAGACGCCTTCTGGGACACTTTTAATGATACTATAGGCACTTGCGATCATGGGGAAGGAATCATTCTACTAGAAGATATGAATGGATGGGTTGGAGTCTAACGTCAGGGTACGGAAAGGATGCTAGGTAATTTTGGGGATCCAAAAACAAGTGATGATGGAGACAGATTGGTTAGCTTATGCTTAGAAAATGGCTTGTATATTACAAAAACTTGGTTTAGGCATAAAATAATCCACTTGTGCACCTAGTGCAGAGGAGATACCCAAAGTATACTTGACTTTGTTGTTTCGGATGAAAGACTGAGAGAGCTCGTAAAAGATACAAGGTTATGAGAGGTTCTGAATGAAAAACGGATGACCTCGTAGTCTCAACAATTAACTTAGGTCAAGGAGGGAGAAGAAAGAGAACCAAAAAGACGAAACAGACGCGAATCAAGATTGAGAATTTACAGAAACCGGAAGTGCAAACACATTTTCAGAATAGCATATACGAACGCATAGATAGGGCAACTTGGGAAGCGCTAATACGCAATGAAGATATAGAAGGCGCATGGCTTGTATATTACAAAAACTTGGTTTAGGCATAAAATGATCCACTTGTACACCTAGTGCAGAGGAGATACCCAAAGTATACTTGACTTTGTTGTTACGTGTGAAAGACTGAGAGAGCTCGTAAAACATGCAAGGGTTATGAGGGGTTCTGAATGTAAAACGGACCATTACCTCGTAGTCTCAAAAATGAACTTAGGTCAAAGAGGGAGAACAAAAAGAACCAAAAAGACGAAACAGACGCGAATCAAGATTGAGAATTTACAGAATCCGAAAGTGCAAATAAATTTTCAGAATAGGATATACGAACCCATAGATAGGACAACTTGGGAGGTGCTAATACGCAATGAAGATATAGAGGGCCCATGGACTATGCTCCGGGATAACATTGTTAGGAGTGCGACTGAAGCGTGTGATACTGCGGTTGTGGGAAGAATGTCAGGTGATGCTCGGTGGAATGATGAAATCCGCGTAGCCATTAAAGAAAAGAAACAAGCGTAACTAAGATAGTTGAACACTGCAGGCCTTAGCGGTGACGAGAGAAATACACTTGAAAATGATTATAAAGACAAAAACAGGAAAGTAAAAATACTCGTTGAAGAAAGTAGGGGTAACATCAAAGCGGAAAAAGGGAAGCAAATTAAAATCAATTTTGTAGGAAATAAGAAACTGTTTTGGAAACTGTCGTTGATTATTATGAAAGAAAGTAATAGTGCAGAGTTAGTCAGCATTGGAATTAGCAAGGGTGAAATGCTATATGAAACAGACGGGATACTAGACGCTTTGAGAGACTCTTTCAAGGAATTATTGGGAGGTGAAGCTATAGGGCAGCACAACTGCGACATAGAACACGATACGTTGGAAAACCGGTTGAAACGATCTGTGCCTCTAAGATTAGGGATATAATTAAGAACTTAAAGAATGTTAAAGCTGCTGGTGTAGACGGTATTAACGCAGAAATTCTTAAATACGATGGCGAATACATACCGCACAGGCTGTGCGAGTTAATAAATTTATGTATCGACATGGGAGAAGTTGCAGATGACTGGAAAAAGGCGACTACAGTCCCAATATACAAAGTAAAGGGAGATAAAAGCAACTGCAATAATTACTGAGGTATCAGATTACTAAGTACCGTAAGCAAAATATATTCAAAAATACTTATACATAGCGTAATAAAAATATCAAAAGAAAAGATATGGGAAGTCCAATGTGGATTTATGCTAGGAACATCATGTGCGGATCAGATACTTAGCTTGAGACAGATTACAGAAGAAAGTCCGAGAGTAAATACAGAAGATTTCTGTGTATTTGTTGACCCAAAAAAAGCGTTTTTTAAGGTGGACAGACGTAAGCTTTGGAAAGTCCTGAAAGATTATGGAGTTAATGGATGGCTCCTACAAGCAATACAAACAATATATGCAGGTAGAAAAGCGAGCGTGTTGGTACATGGGCAACTGAGTGACTGGTTCGATATTATGCAAGGTGTTAGGCAAGGATGTGTTATTTCCTCGTGGCTATTTATTATATTCCTGCAAAAGTGTCTAAGGATTTCCCTCTTAGACAAAGGTGTGGATCTTGGGACAGTGAACGTGCGTGGGTTAGCATTTGCCGATGATAAGGTTGTTATGGCAGAGTCAATCGAAGGCTTGCAGAGAATGTTGAGCAGACTGAATAATAGCATGAAGAACATAGGTTTTAAAATTAACGCGAATAAAACAAAAATTATGGTGTTTGAAGGAAAGGGTTAAAAACAGTATGCAACATTGTCTTAGACGATGAGAGGATAGAACAAATTGATAAGTACGTATATCTTCATAGTTTATTTACTACTGGCGGAAGGATCGATAGAGAAATAGTCAGGCGTACAGACGAGGATAAGAAAATACGGTTAAAATAGCAATATATAATGCTGTACTTGCACCCACTGTGCTGTACGGTAGCGAGACCTGGACTTGCCAAGAAAAGAATAAGAGTAAAATTACCGCGGTTGGCATGAAATTCCTGCGCAATGTCTGCGGTAAAACGCTAATGGACAAAGTCAGTAATTAGAGGAATCTTAAAGAATGTGGTGTAGAGGAAACTCTGTTTGACAAGAATGAAAGAAATTTGTTGAGAGGGTTTGGGCATGTTATGAGAATGAAAGAAGATCGACTGACGAAGCAAATATATTTAGGTAAAATAAATGGTAGCGTACCCACAGACAGACCGAGGAGAAAATGGTTGGAATGTGTGAATGAGACCCGAATTCGAAAATATATAAAAAGCCATAGAAACACAAGAGCTTGCATGAGAAAATGCATGGACGTAAAGCAAGCTAAAGAGGAATGCCAAGACAGGAAAGATTGTCGACAAATAGTTTATAAGAAATGCATTATGAAGAGTATCACTAGAGTGAGAGACGCCTGAAACGAAAGACCTTGGATACTAACGGGCCCGCGCGGAGAGCTTTACATGGTGACTTTATGAAACTCTTCGCCTGGGGTGATTGCTAGAAAGATTAATCAGCGACACTACCGGCCAAAATTGTGGGACCACCTACAAAATTTGTATTAAAATCACGCTCGTCTTTAAAAGCGTCTATCTACGTGAAAAATTGAGATGGAAATATTTTGAAAAAATCGTTTGAAAGAATATAAAATTTCGCGTCGATTGAGCTATTGCTGAAGTATTTTTGTTGAATAGAAGTCGAGATAGCGTGTGAGAAAGATCGATGTAATTTCGGATTTTGACGAATTTTCATTTCTCAAATTCAACTCGCTGCATGCTTTAGGGAAGTGACAGGAAAAATTTGGAACTTTGCTCAAATGAAGCCTGAGGTCTCAGCTTTAAATTAAGACCAAGAACACTCAAAACTTCTTATTAGTTTTCGAGTTAGGACTTTATTTCTTAAGCGACGCACGAAAGGTTTTTGATGCGGCGGATCGGCAGATCGCTCGACTCGTTAGTAGTGTACCTGATCGGAACAGTGATGTGAAACGAACGTGTTCTTTGAATAAGCAACACGGGAATTCTATATAAACCTACAAATCTATACCCCTTCCCACACCCTAATCCCGCCTCTTATACTGTTGTGGAGAATAATCAGTGTAAGATCTGCTGGAATTTCTCATTCTCCACTCCTCAACGTATCAGTCCTACAAAGCCTGATATTTTCCTCCAAGATCTGAAGACGAAGATCATTTACGGGATTGACTTTTCGGCACCAGCCGACGGTAATATCACGGCAAAGGAGGAAGAAAAATGGGCAAAATATGAAGCACTTCTTTTCGAGCTGAGCAGGCTGTACCGAGGCTACAAAGTCCATCTTGTAGTTCTCATAATCGGCTGTCTTGGAGGTATGAAAACTTCATTTCTGAGTCAACAAAATCTCGGATTGCCAGCGTCAGGCTCAGTCCATCGCGAGCCGGATGCAAAAGGCTGTTCTTCTGGGATCACTTCATCTAGTCCGTCAACACTGTTCCTCATACGATTCTACAAAGATTGGTAGCTCTAAAAAAAGTATCCAGAGGTGAAACTTCCATCTCCAACTGTGCAGTCTGCCGCGTAAGGTCATCCGCGGCTAGAGACCGGACTCCAAGGAACAGTGTTGTACGATGTCTCTTGTGTAAATTTCCCGCTCTTGCTTACCTTCGGGATGCAAGGAGCAGGAGTGGATGATGTACACCAGTTCTATGCATTGACGTTAGTTCACGCAGCTTCTTGGCGTAAGCTGAGTTATAGGTGGCGCTGGGTGGCATGTAAACCTATTATTGCATGTGACACATGGTAAACATACCAAAAAATATTATTTATTTAACAATATACAATAGATATCAATTAATAATAACTTAAAACAGATGTTAAACTAAGTATTTATTTTGTAACCCTTAGTTATATGCATAAAAAGTCAAACACAAAGAGTGTATGTTTGGA
>CAKNYM010048133.1:77481-92453 GCA_932195095.1 Andricus curvator | reverse complement strand
TTAAGCCCATCTGTAATAGTGATATATATAAACTTGTGCATGTATCCATTTTCTTTCAGATATGTATAATTAATTACGTTTATGCATAGTATTCTTGTTAAATATCTATTGCTTATTTTTACTTCTTTTATTTTTACTTTTTATTAATTGTCCGATCGATCGCTACCATATTCTATTGTATTAATATGTATCACCTGTTCCTTATAGGGCTGTCTAGCCCTAGGGACTTTTCACAAATGAATACAATACAAATACAAGTTAACAGGTGATGAACCCAGGAAACGCGAGTGTTTTTCTTACTATTACAAAGTGATCCACGTAAATCGAGTGAAAGCCTCGTAAGCCGTATAAAGTGTTTTTTTTTTTGCAAAGTGAGCCACGTAAATCGAGCGAAAGCCTCGTAAGCCGTGTAAAATGTTTTTTTTTGCAAAGTGAGCCACGTAAATCGAGTGCAAGCCTCGTAAGTCGTGTGTCGTTCGAGATGAGTCTGTTAAGGGCAGGTGAAAGTGTGCCAATCACGCATCGATTTAATGGTGCTAATTATCAACTTTGGAAGTTCCACGTGCAGGCACTTCTCCGTAGTCATGGACTTCTTGATATAGTCGATGGAACTAAGAAGAAACTGGAGAAACATCCCTCCAAGTGGATCAGAAGGGATGGTAGAGCTATGGCCATCCTGATATCGACCCTGGAACCTGATCAAGCACAACTCATTGTGAATGCAGAATCCTCAAAAGAAATTTGGGATTCGTTGGCGGCTATTCACGGAAAAAAGAGCGAGGTTAGCGTTATGAAACTATACGAGGAATACTTCGCCCTAAAAATGAAAGAGACCGACACCGTTACCGCACATGGCTCTAGGGTTATGCAACTTGCAGCTGTAATAGAGGATCAAGGAGAAAAGCTATCAGAAAACATCAAAATGGTTCGCATAGTAAGCAGTTTGACGCCGCGCTTTCAAAACTTTAAAACGGTCCGGTACAACATGAAAGAGGGTCGCGACCTCAACAGTTTACTGGCAAGGTTGAAACTTGAGGAAGATCAGCTCAATAAAAACGATGAAGCTGATGTTTCCGCGGGTGCGTTTAGTTCAAAAATGCTGAAACATCATCGTCCTTCACGAAAAAAGAACCTTCGAGATTGCAGAAAAGAAAAAGGTTACGCGATGTTTTGGATGCGGGCAGATGGGACACTGGGAACGAGAGTGTCCGAAAAGGAGAAAGAAAAATGAAAATTGTTCAAAAACCTCAAACTCCGGAAAGGTTATTTTCTGACAACTAGTTTCGGATATGAAGGCTGCAAATGATATAGAAATCTGGTTATCTGATTCTGGTGCTTCAAAACACATGACTTCGAGAAGAGAATGGTTCTATGATTTTGTTGAGATTAAGGTCAAATGGGTGCTTGTTGCGGATGATCGCAAACTACCTGTTCACGGAATGGGAACAGTGTTCGTAGAGGCATGGATACCGAATCAGTGGGAGCTTCGAAGAATGGAAAATGTTTTGTGGGTTCCAGATCTGAAACAAAATTTATTCTCTATGGGAGTCGCTACATCTATGCGATACACTCAAATTTCAAGTGGTGAACAATGCAAATTTACTGACGAGAAAAGTAACAAAATAGTCACAATAGGAATCAAGGATGAAGTTCAGCAATGTCGACTAATTTTCCGGCCATACTTTTTTGAAAGAGCTAACGCCGCGAGAATTCTTACTTTGCAAAGTTGGCACGAAAGATTGGGACACATAAATTCAGCAACCATTAAAACAATGGTTCAGAATGAAGTAGTTGATGGTATAGAGATTACTGACTATACGGAATTTTTCTGCGAGCCGTGCAAACTAGGCAAAGCCCATCGTGTACCTCATCACCTCCAACAATCGAGAAATATACAACCTTGCGAAGCGATCCATTCCGATGTAAGTGGACCAATGTCAATAACGGCAAATGGAGGTTTTAGATTCTTTTTAACATTCAAAGACGAGGCCACAGGTTTCCGATACGTGTACTTGGTTGCGCACACGTCCGAAGTTTTTCTCAAGTTAAAGGAATTCCTCCCTTTAGCAGAAAATACTTCGGGAAAACGAGTGAAATTATTTCGTTCAGACAATGGGACTGAATACATAAACAATGAAGTTGAAACACTCCTTAAAGACTATGGAATTACTCACGAACTTTCTGCGCCGTATACGCCTGAACAAAATGGCTGAGCCGAACGAGAAAACCAAAATATTCAAGATATGGCCAGAACAATGTTGATAAGTAGCAACCTAAAAACTAGTCTCTCGAGTCACAAAATGCTGAAGCGTGGAAAAGAGCAATGGAAGAAGAATTACGTTCTTTAGAAGAAAACAAAACATGGGATTTAATGCGTTTGCCAGAAGATCGTTCGAATGAAAGCGCGACTTGTTGCAAAAGGGTATTCACAAATTGAAGGTATAGACTACAAGGAAACATTTGTCCCAGTAGTGCGATACGATTCGATACGCACCGTATTGGCGCTAGCAGCAATGAGGGACACGGAAATAGGTCAATTCGACATTAAAACTGCCTTCCTAAACAGCGTCTTGGAAGAAGAAGTATTCATGGAACTTCCGGAAGGTCTGGAGGCCAAGCAAAAGAATGTTTGTTGTCGATTAAATAAGAGTTTGTATGGATTGAAGCAATCGTCAAGAGTGTGGAATACGAAATTTACAACCTGTCTGAAAGAACTCCATCTCCTTCAAAGCAGAGCTGATCCTTGTATTTTTTCCGGTAAAATAGATAGTGAGATTGTCTATTTAATAGTCTACGTGGATGCCAGATTAATAATATCGACATCCAAAGAAAATAAGAAAAGGTTCTTAAACACCTTGCAAAAAATTTCGAAGTTACTCAAGGTGACGGTAATTACTATGTTGGCATCCAAATCATCAGAAATCGTGTAAATCGTGAGATACACCTCTGCCAAGAAGCTTACATTGAAAGGGTATTGCACAGATTTAACATGATGGAGGCTTGTCTCAAAAATATTTCTGCAGATTCAAATGTTTTCCTAAGGAAAGCGACTGATGTTGTGAAGATGGATTTCCCTTATCGTGAAGCTGTAGATTCCCTGATGCATGCTGCGACAGTTACTCGACCTGACATTTCATATGCAGTGGGAGAAGTCAGTCGTTTCATGAGTAACCCTAATGATAGTCATGTGATGCAGGACAATGATGATTTGAAAGAAGGAATAGAAAACACCTTTGTTATGAGAGGACAGAAGTGATTTAAGCGAGAGCTTTTTTATGTATTTTTGAAAGGAACCTAAAATATTAATAGGGACCTAAGACGCAGAATATTTTATTGATGAAATAGATGGATTGCGACAGGGTAAGAAGATTCTGGCCACGACAATAGAAGAATCGCGATTACAGGAAAATTTGAAACATCAAACAACTTATATCAACAATAATTTTGGTAACTTGATGAATGCAACTAAAAAACTAGAATATGATTCAGCGATAGAAGAAGGATTATTAGAAACAAATACTGCTATTGATGAACAGAAAGATTTAGTAGAGAAATTGGAAAGTTTGCTCACTGATGGGAAGCATTGAATAATTCATCACAATATGATATCTGCAAAACCATTATTCTCTTTACATAAAGAGCAAAAGCATATTAATAACTTTCCGGTTCCTCTTGATGAAACATTACTATAAGATATTAGAGAAATAGGAATCCAGTTTCAAGCAAAGCGAGCATTAATTGTAATAAATATACTCTTATTGGCAGAAAAATTGTATTCATTAATAAGGCCAATATCTATTCCTGTAGATAACTGGTTCCCAGTTAGTACATGCAATTACAAAAATCGACGAAAAATTAATTCTCCTGGACAAAATGCAAACCATGTTTATTCTAGCAGACAAGTTTGAAATAAAATCCATAAAATTTTTGAGTAATTAAAAAAAAGTAATCGACGAAATGCAGATTATTCTACTCAGAGAAGAGATTATAGCTGTTCAATAGAATTATTGACTAGAAGAAGTTCATCGAAATGCGAAACCAAAATACTTAAAATAACTAACACTTTGTAGATACAATTGAAAAGTAATCAAGATTGTATAGGAACAGCCAATGAGAAAGAAACTTTGAACATTTTATGTTCGAACGATTATTCACGGCAATTTCAGATAAAATATAATTTTTTAATACACTTGGGCAACGACTGGACTGCAACTACTAATTACGTAATCCTAAAAGCAGCAAATAAACGTGACGATAAAATCGAAGTGGATGAGATTCTAACTACAAAGACCGAATTTGCAATTAATGAAACTCTGATTAAAGTTAATTCAAAAAATTTGTCATTGGAACTCATAAAAGAAAAACAAATTGATTCGCTGATGTTAATAGATCACTCAAGATTAGTAGAAAACTACTAATTCGAGTATTTGAGATATTTCCCAGTTCAATAGTGGAAAACTAATTGCACTAATTGCATGGTAAGAAAATCATTTTTTTAGGAATGTATACAATAACTTTAAAAAGTTATAAACAGGGAAAAGGTGAAAATAAAAAAGTTAAATAAAGCGACACTATGATGTTACATTTTTACCTCTGTTGAATCAAAAAGAAGGTCATGTTGACAATTTGTGAATGTGACCTATTCTGTATCTATTTTCAAAAGATTGCCTTCTGATTATTTAAACAAAGTTCAGAAAAATAAAAATTTTCAAAAATGACAAAGTACCAATGGAATGTAAACTAATTATACAAATGCAGGGTCTTCATGCCCTACTTATCAACAGATTTCCGTTTTCGATGGTTATCATTTTCTTCGGTTGTATTTTCTTTCCTTATTTTCTACAGAAAATTGAAATTATGCAGCAAGCTTTGTAAAAATAATTTTCATGAAATAAGGATGCACTTGAGTCCCTGAAGAAGTTGATTTGAATTTGATAGCTTTTTTTCTGTAAACAGAAAATACTTTATTGCCTCTTTGAATGAAAATGGTTCAAACCTTAGGGATCATCCGTAAACTACGTTACCAATTTTTGGATATCCCCCCCCCCCCCTTATTTCATGTATGAATGTTTACATTTTCCATCCAAGAGGACGAGTTTTCAGCAAAACGGTAAAATTTTCGACAACAAAAAATTCAACAAATTAATTGAATTTTAAACCGACAATTTTGAACCAAATAAATGCATTTTCAAATAGAAGAGATCAATTTCTAATTAAAAGTCGAAATTTTCAAGCAATAATGGAATAGTTATATTTTCAGATAAAAAACTGGTTAAACTTATCACTCCAAAGATGAATTTTCAACTAAAATAATGAATCTTTACAAAAAAAAACTAATGCAATATACATTAATAATATCCTACATTTGTTTTCAACGCTGTGAATTGCAAATGGTTTATCCGACGAAAAAAGTGTAAGGGCCGAAAATGTTTGATTTTTTCCGCGAAATGCTAAAAATAAATTCATAAAAGTTTTTTAGTTTATAAATAATGAATCCTTCAAAAATTGTTCAAACAAAATTTGCATAAAACATTTTGTAATTAATTCAAAAGCGCTAAAAAATAACACGAATGATAATATTTTTTGTTATTTTGTTTTATTGCCTATTTCTAGAGTTATTTCACTCGTGATGCACGCTTTACACTTTCGACGGTGACAAAAAAAATATTTAATTATAAAAAAAGTTATAATTAATTTAGTAGCTATTGAGTTGCTGAATCGATGGAAAAAAGTTTGACGAAAAACATTATTTGATTTCGACAAAAATTAGGGGAAAATTTTTTTATATCTCTGGGGAAACGTATTTTCAAATTGCGGCTTTCTTACCTAACACGACTCGCCAAGAGTGTAGAACCGGCTTTTTTACAATAATTATTAAAAAATTATCTTTAATTGTATTAACGATTTTAAAAAACAATTTTCAAAAACGGATACATCTTTTTCTACGATTCCAACGATATCCGTCTTTCTTAAATATCACGGCAGTTTTGCTCCGACTCTTTTTTTTTAATCCGTGTTTGCTATCAGCCTCTCAGTTCAGAAAAATGTCTCAAAATTTTTTATTATTACATCGTCATACAACATCTATCGTTTTGAATTCTGTAATTTTCACACAGAATTTGAACTGATCAGCATGTGTCCACAACAACCCGCAAGTAACAATTTTTAAGAATATTGACAAAAGTTTTTGCGTTGGTGTAAATTCGTTGGCAATGTTTCGCTTCTTTCCAATTATTTGACACGTTCAAATCGAATCTACTTCCCCAGTATCTAACACTTTCAAGGATAGTAAATAGAATTCCGATATAAGGAAAAAACGCCACTTCATCGCCTAAATGTAAATATAAGCAGTTGAAATTCAAGAAAGTCTCCAGAGAGCAGTTTGTGCTTCCAGGAAGATGAAAACTTTGACGTGTATCGTTTTCTTCTACGCGCTAATATTTTTCCGCAATGCTGTTCGTAAGTAGAATATAATATAATAATACATCAATCATACATTTAAATATCTTACATACAGATATCGACCATATTAAAAAATACGCATTTCACTCTGAAACAGTTGAAACATGTGTTTATTATCATTGTCTGTATTTCGCCAAAAATTTTGTTCGGAGTGCGACAAAACAATTAATTCTACAGTTTTGAAACTGAACGAGGCCACTCTTTCAGATACGGAGACGGAAGGAAATGAATGTGAAGTAAAATTTTTCTAACATATGTTACTAGGAAATTGAATTTATGGGTACACGTAAAGATTGAGTATGACATTTTTGAACCTAGTTTGGTAAAAATTTCATTTCATGCTATGTAATAAAGATTTCCTTTCAAATTATTATATTTTAAACAAAAATTTTTCCCAACATATGTTACAAACACTAATATTCATGTGTATCCATAAGTTTAAAATTTTGGACAAATAATCAAAATTAATAAGGTTTGAACCGAAATTTTTGCCAAAATATGTTCGGAAATTCTTCGTTATAGCCCCACGCGTATGCCAACATATGTTCCAAAAAAATTTCTTTACAATCTGTTTCCTTCCGTCTGTGCATCGAAAACTTTCTTTTCATTATTATATTACTTTTGTCAATTCATTTTTTTTTTCATATTTAGTGTCGTTTGTCGAAAAATTAAATTTTTTAATTTTGAACCAAATATTTTCGAAATAAATATAAATTAAATTATATTAACCAAATATAATTTATTTTCGTATCTTCTGTCGTTCATCTAAAAATGCAATTATTCTATTTTTAGTGCGGTTTTTACGAATAAAACAAAAACTACGCGTCCTATCAAAATTGAATTCTGACGAATTTGTAGATCTTTTTTGAATCCACAATTTTTGTCTAATCCTCTTTTTTCGTATCTTGTACAGTTTGACCGCAAAATGGAATTTTTTATTTTTCATTATTTTTTTGCGGTCAAAATTTGAATTTTCAATTTTTCGAAAAAATTCAAAAAGTTGTTGTGATAATCGTGTACCATGTTCAAAATGCAAAGTTTTTCTTTCTTTAACATTTTTTCATATCGTAGCATATGTACAAATTTCACGATAATGCCTTCTCATTGTTTGAACAGCGATGACAATTTACACAATCGCATTCTCTTGTCGAATATCTGATTTGGCATGTTTCCTATTGTTGTAACCTTTCGCATAATTCAAATAAGGAAAAAGCCTTAAAAATCTTTCTTATATGATTCCCAGACGTGAGAAGTAAAGATAATAATCTCCATCGCTTTTAAGAGCTTGTTTTTAATTAATTATAACACCAACATATTTTCAGGTTATTATAGTCATAATCATCGCGCGCGGCACGCTTCGCTCGCAAGTGCGTTCCGCTTGCACCTGCACAACATGAAACTTGAAAAATTAAAAAATCAGCAGGAGCAGAATTTCCGTATAAACAAACCGTATCTCCTGAAAACTACCCTTAAAAATATGCACTCAAAATAAATTTAAGCTTCTTAGAATTTTGGGCTTTTTTGGGCTCTTTGTGGGCACCACTCTTGATTTTTGGACACTTTTATTTTTCTCAAAAAACCAGACTTTTGGGTAGAGGTGCTGGCAGCCTCCACCGCAGAAAATTTGAAAATATGAAAAAATCAACAGCGCCAGAATTTTGGCGTATCCGAATTTCGGGCTAATTTTACGCTGCCCAAAACACTCAAAAATATATAACGAACACAGCGAAGGAGAAAGAAAAGAAAGAAAGGTATAAAGACCTTATAAGGGAGTTGCGACGGTTATACCCGGAATATTCCGTTCAGCTTATCGTCCTGATCAGCGGCGCTCTTGGAGGTGCCAATGTTTCACTGGTTAATAGCCTGAGAAGCATCCCTGTGTGTCAACAAAATGCTGAGACACTTGCGGGGAAAATGCAGAGGGTGGTCGTCCTTGGGTCGGTCCGTGTCCTCAGGGTGCACGAGACTTTCGCCGGATCATCGTATTGAATTCGCGCAGACTGTAACCACCCATCTCACGGTCGTGAGGCGTGGTTACAGCTGAAATTTTACCGCGATTTCGCTGGGAGCGGGTGCAATTTTTCAGATTAGCACCCGCTCCCGGCGAAATCGTGCGGTTGTCATTATGACAAACTTTTAACTATATGTAAGTAGTACCGGGCCACTATGGACAGACTGCCCCCTCCACTTTTCCCATCCCCCTTCACCGCACTATGGCGCCGACCCCCTCGCCCCTGAGAAATGTTCTTTATATATTTTTTGACAAAATGAGAAGCCTAATTAATATTGCGAAAATAACGTGATAAAAAATTAAAAAATGATTTTTATTATATTTCTATTATGATTTAAAGAAAAAATAGAAAATTTGTAGAAATTAAAATTTTTTTCGAATAGTGGTGTGCAATTAAAAATTATTATTCTTACTGACTACGTGTATGAAAGTTCTGTGAATAAAAAAGGGTAACATTTTACATAATTTTAATTTATTGATTTATATAATGTTGAGGAAAAAAACAACATTCATTTTTTTCTAAATTATTCGTAAAGAAATTAGTGAAATCAGACAAAGAATGACCATTACACATACAATGGAGAAACATAATGCAATATTGCCCACAAACATTCGAAGTCGCAGCTTGTAGTCTCTTTGTGTTCCACCTGTAGAAGGTACAATTTCTCCGTAAACGAAGAAGATGTTTAGGTATAAGAGGCGGTAACCCGTAGCTGTCAAAGTAGGTACCTCTTCCATCATATCCAACGTAGAGGGCGATCCAGTGAGTTCCAGGTTTGGATTTTTCATCAAAATTAGCTACAATTGCAGATGGTCTTGTCCAACGTTCAGGAATCTGATCTGCAGGGAATACGCCGACTGTCCGGGCTTTTGGGAGTCGAAGTACTTGTAAAATTTGTAAGCTGTTCATACTTTTCAGATGATAATGGTAAGGTAGTTTTTTTAATCAAGTCTACCGTATCCGTATCCGAATCTTCAGAATTTTGGGCAATGTTCTGTCCATAGGTTGTAGGGGGTCTGAGCGTACTAGTACTGTAGCCTTGTATTTTATTGTAGGATAATGAGAGTAGATTATCTTCTTGTTGCTTCTCGATCCAGTTGTTTAGCCTGATTGCATTATGAAGAGCACACATAAATACTGCTTCCTTTTTTACACCATGATGGAAACAAAACTCGTCTATGAATGGTAATTTTTTAAACGATCGGCATTTTAGTTCCTCCAAATTTATGACTTGTCCACTTGTAATTTTCTGTAGTAACTCGGCTTTCTCAAGTCCTCGGGTATACATCAGTTTGGCAGTTCGAACAATGTCACGTAGATTGGCGTGAAGGAAGTTCATTGGGACATCTCCTTCAAACCACTAAATGCCATGATGATGACAACTAAGCCAGTTATTTTGTTGTTGCGATTGGTTCGTGAGATCAGTAAATGAAAATGGTGGAGAAATAAGCCAATGAGAAATACAATAACGATCCAGAGAAACCACAGCTACTTCTTCAGGAATAAATCGACCAGCATCGTCTCGAAAGCCTTGTATATCAAGCACGTAGTCAACCATGATTTCATATATAATTAAAAAAAAAAGTTAAACAACCACCGCAGGGTCCCACTAAGAGCAACTGCCATCCAAGCAAGTGCCTTGGCATATTTTTGGCACGCGGGTATTGCTTCAAGGTTACGAACCAGTGATAGTTTCGCACCTCCGAGAGCACCTATCACAAGGACAATTACTTGTACCAAATATTTTAGGTACAGTCGTTGTAGCTCTGGTTGGGCAGGGTCGCGGCCAACACCGTAAGAGCGACAAAGATGGTAATAAAGCACTCTTAGGGCCGCATTATGTCTATAGATATACGTCGTTCCCGCGTGGGTCGGACACCCTGATAGTATGTGTTCTAGGTACTCAGCGTGTGCATGACACGCTATATATATATATATATATATATATATATGGGACTTGCATGTTGGTGGCGAAAGTGAGAACGTGTTTAGTCACAGATGGTGAGAGGATTTTACAGAATTTGTGTGGAAGGTGTGAGTCGAGTGTGAGGGTGAAAGCCGAGGAGGTGAGTAGGGTTGTGTGGGGTGAATTGGGGAGATAAAAAGCCATTTTCAGCGTAGGTGTGAGGTGGGATTTAGGTAGATAGGGAAAGTGAGGTTAGGTTGGCAAAGAGTCGGGGGTGTTTGTAGTGGGGAGTCCTGGGCCTTCGAGGGGTCAGGGGTGGGTCTCACAGAGTTAGGGGAGGTTAAGGGAGAGAAAGGGAGAGAAAGGGGTGTTTGCAGGGGTTGTGAGGAATAGAAAAAATAAATAAATAAAAGGAAATAAAGGGAAAATTTGGCGGTGATTCTTTGAAGAGAAATCTGTCGGCTGCGGAAGGTACTGCATGGATAGGTCCCAGTTACCGGCGGCAGAGCGGGAGATGGGCAGTGACAGTGCAGCTAGTGAAATTGACGGGGAGGAAATTTTCCACAGGCCACGATGACCAACAGTGTAAGTCAGGTGTCAGGTGTCGATCGGCGCGTCGGGGAGAGGGAGAGGGAGAAACCGGGGAGGATCTCTTGAAGAGGAAGAGACACAGCCAAGAAAGTCCGGAGAAAAGCGAGGTTGAGACCCCGTTTAAAAAAAACGGGATAACGCGTAGGTCACCCCCCCCCCCCCCCCCAAAAATGGCGGAGAATTCGGAAAAGGAGGCTGTCGGGTTGCTAGTAGGCGAGATCGGGGGGCTGAGGGAGGACGTTAGGGGCACTAAGGAGCATATGGAAGGCATGAGGTAGGACTTGAGATTCAGAGATGAGAAATGGGAAAAGGAGGTGAAAGAGCTGAGAGAGAGAGAGAGTAGATGGGTTAGAGAGGGAAAGAAAAGAAAAAGAAGATAAAATAAAACAGATGAAAGAGGAGATTAGGGTGTGGAAAGAAAGGACGGAAAAAAGGCTAGAGAAGGTGGAGGGCTAAAGGATAAGGAAGTTTTCATCGATCACGATTTTACGAGAAAGGAAAGGGATGTACAGAGAATGCTGTACGACAGAGCTAGGAGGGAGAGGAGTGAAGGGAGATCGGCGAAAGTAGGATATCGGAAAATAAAAATAGACGAGAAAATGTGGGTGTGGGACGAGGAGAAAGAGGTGTTCAAGGAAATGCAGGGGAATTTGTTTCGTAGGAAGTAGGGGGGGGGGGGGTAATGCAGGGTAGAGGAGTTGTGAAGGTGCTTCACTGGAACGTAGCAGGGTTAAAGAAGAAGGATGAGGAGTTCTGGAGGTATATCCAGGAATTTGATGTGGTGGGACTGGTGGAGACGTGGGTGGAAAGAAAGGAATTGGATAGAATAGAGCCAAAGCTGCCAAGGGGGTATAGGTGGAGACTCCAGGAGGCGGGCAGAGTGAAGAAGAAAGGAAGGGCTAGTGATGGAATTATAACGGGGGTTAGAGATGGATTGGAGGAAGAAGCTCACGGAGAGAAAGAGGGGGAGGGAGTGCAAATGAGGGAAGTAAAGATAGGAGGGGTAACGTGTAAGTTTGTGACAGTGTACAATAAGGATGGGATGGAAAGAATTAAAGAAAGAGTGGATAACCTGTTAGGTGAAAGAGACGAGGGTATGGTGGTACTGGGTGGGGACTTTAACGCGAGGATGGGGAGGGAAGAGGGCCTTTACAGGGAAGGGGAGAGCTTCGAAAGGAAGTCGAAGGATAAGTTAATAAATAAGGAGGGGGAGATTCTAAGGGACTGTATGGAGGATAGAGGCTGGGCGGTGGCAAATGGTATGGCAAATGAGGACGAAGAGGGAGAATACACATATGTAGGTAAGGTGGGGGTATCGGTGATAGACTATGTAGTCATGAATATGCAAGGGTGGCAGGAGATAGAGAGATTCGCAGTAGAGGGGAGGGTAGAATCAGACCATCAGCCATTAGGGTTGTGGATAAGGGCTGAGAGCGGCGGAAGGTAAGGTGGGGAAAAAGTGTCGACGGGGGAGAGGGTTAGCTGGACGAGGGAGGCGATAGAGAAGTATAAGGAGCAGTTAGGGAAGGTGCGCTTCGAAGGGGAGACGGTGGAAGACATATGGGAGGATTTAAAAGAGAAAGTGAAAGGGTGCGTGCAAAAGAAGGTATTCAAAAATAGAAGAAAGGAATGGTGAAGTCGTGGTGGGATAGGGAATGTAAGAAGATGAAAAGGAAGGTGAAGAGGAAGTATAAGAAGATAGAAAGAGGGTACTGCGAAAAGCGAGGAGTACGTAGAAATGAGGAAGGGGTTTAGATTGATGTGTAAGAAGAAAGAACAGGAAAAGGAGAAAGAGCTGGAGGGGGAGTTAGGAAATTTTAAGGCACAGGGGGACGTTTGGAAGATAATAAATAGGTTTAGGAAGCGTAAAGTAGGGATAAGCGAGAAGATAGGGAGTGAGGAGTGGAGGGAGTTTTTTAAAGAATCATTTCAGGGCTCGGATTCAAGGAAGAGAGATGATGGGAGTAGAAGAACGGAGGAGGCAGAGATGGAGGAGTTGAATGACGAGGAGATAGAGAAACAGATAAGGAAGTTAAGAAGGTCAAAATCAGCAGGACTGGATGGGTTAGAGAACGAAGCATGGCTGTTTAGTACACAAGAGGTTAGGGAGAGGCTGAAGGAGGTAGTGAAGAAAGAATGGAGGGGAAAGGGATTCCCATGAGGGTGGAGAGAAGGGTTAATTGTGTCTCTGTATAAGAAAGAAGATAGGGATAGGCAGGAAAATTATAGAGGTATTACGCATATGAATACGGCGTATAAAGTATACGCGATGGTGGTGGCGGAGAGGCTGCGGAAGGATGTCGAGGGGAAAGGAATATTGCCGGAGACGCAGGCGGGCTTCAGGGCAGGTAGGAGTACTATCGACAATATCTACGTTCTGCAGCACGTGGTGAATAGAGAATTAGCGAAGAAAGGGTCGAGAGCGTACGCGGTTTTTGTGGATCTAAAAAGCGCGTTTCCGTCGGTGGATAGGGGGAGGTTGTGGGAGGTGATGGAGGATAGAGGAGTGGAGAGGGGCCTGATCGAGAGGGTGAGTGAGATATATAAAGAGACCAAAGATAAGGTGAGAGGAGGGCAGGGGTTTTCGGAGGGATTCTGGATGGATAGGGGGTTAAGACAAGGGTGTCCGCTTAGCCCAACGCTTTTTGCGATTTTAATGGCGGATATGGAAAGCAAGCTGGAGGCCGGAGTGGTAGGAGGAGTCAGGATAGGAGGGGTTAAAATTTGGTCACTAGCTTATGCAGATGACATAGTGTTGTTGGGAGAAAACGAGGAGGTCTTGAAGGAAATGATGAAGAGGTTGAGAAGATACTTGGATAAGAACAGGTTAGAACTGAATGCGGAAAAGTCCAAGGTTATGGTGTTCAGAAAAGGAGGTGGAAGAGGTAAGGAGGGGGAGTGGAAGTGGAAGGGAGAGGCGGTGCAGGAGGTGAAAGAGTTTGTGTACCTAGGCTTCTTGTTTAGGAGGAATGGCGGAGCGGATGGTCACATAAAAGAGAGAGCGAGGAGGGCAAATGTGGTGATGAGGCAGGTGTGGGGGTTGGGAAAGAAGTTATTCGCAGATGATTTTTGAAGGAGAATGAAATTGTTAGACTCACTAGTGATGAGTGTGTTATTCTATGGAGTAGAGGTGTGAGGGTGGAAGGAAAGGGAAGAGGTAAATAGGACACAGGAGAGGTATGTAAAGTGGACACTGGGGCTGGCAAGAGATACGCCTAATTATATTGTCAGGATGGAGACGGGGAGAACGAGTGTAGGGATTCTAGCGGAGGCGGAGAGGCGGTTGGAAGATGGAGGTTGAAAGAGAAAAATATTTTAGAACGAATGGACTGCAGATGGATGAAGTGAGAAGGATGCATGAGGGAGGAAGGAAGATACATGAGTTGGTTAAGAAAAACGGCATGAAGAGAGAGAAGACAGCAGGGGAAGAGAGAATAAGAGAGACAAGGTTTAACGGGAACTATGTGTGGATTATGCCAAGGGCGAGAGCGCAATATTTGTGCTGATAGCGAGTATGAGATGTGGGTACATGGAGGGTTTTAATAGGTTCTGGCTCGATAGGGAAAAGAGGATGTGTGAACTATGTGGGAAGGGGGAGGCAAGAGTGGAGCACTGGTTGGAAGAGTGCGTAGAGGTTTAAAAGAAGTGGGATAAGCATGGAGGTATTGATGCATGAAAGAGGGGACAAAAGGGCAGTAGCATGGGTGAAGGGAATCTTGAGTAAGATGGAGAAGAAGAGAAGGAAGGAGGAAGAGGAATGGAGAAGGAAAGATTCTAAATAGAGGAGGAAGTAAATATAAGTAAATGTAAATATTGTAAATAGTAGATAAGTATTAGGTATTAGCCGCGGAGGCAGAGTATGGTAATGCGAGGCAAAGCGAGAAAGTAGGGACATGCGTGCGAGGCGAGGCGAAACGCGGAAGGCAAGGCGATAAGAGCGAGCGGCGTTAGAGATCTATATATATATATATATATATATATATATATATATATATATATAT
>CAKNYM010048133.1:63885-77381 GCA_932195095.1 Andricus curvator | reverse complement strand
ATATATATATATATATATATATATATATATATATATATATGTTTTTTCTAAATGCAGGAAAGAAATCCAACTTTTCACGAAGGGAGCGTGAAGTCTACTATCTTTGAAATGCACGAGTCACATGTACAATTGATTTTGCCCCCACTCAAGCACTAAAGTCGACAATAATTTGTCTGGACGAGTCTATTTCCAGAACATTATCATATTCCGCATATACAAGACAATTAACAGTGCTAGTCAATGGATCTTCGAAACGCACCTCAATTCTGAGACTACCACGTTTTACAAGATTCCAGTGAGAGTAACAGTTTGCTGAGAGATCAGGTGTAAGATCAAAGGCGAACGAACAGTTTCCTGCAGGGTAATATTCTCTGTCAATATTATTGCCATCATTTAGAAAATAGATACCAGTTCCGCAAAAAAAATTCCGTTAAAGTTCCGCTAAAAGCCTCGATATACAACTTTTTATTCCCAAATGATGGCTGTAGTGGTTTGGACGGTATTTGAGTGCCATCAACATAAAGCGAGAGATGATTAATTTTATAATTTTGAAAATTGAAAGGATTTTTGTTTCCACTTCCATTGAATGCAGCATTGCCCACAAAACCAATTATTATTCTCTTCGGCATTTGACCAAGAATAACATTATCAAGCGTTTCAGCGTAAACGCCCGAGTGCCGAGTCAAAGCTTTTACCTCGACACGTGTAATAAGGTATTTTGCAGTGCCATGAGATAGAGCTTTTGTATGAGTTAGTAGAATACCTGGACTAATTTTTGCTCGTCGTACAACTAGTGAGGCCTCTTCAATATTTATACTACATCCATTAGTGCTATCCATGAGACAGAATAAATCTTTGGAGCGTACCAGACGAAGTCGCAATTCTACACCATTAATAAGAAATTTGTCTTAGTTGAAAACGTCACAGTGCAGATGTCCAATATGATCAACAGATTTACCAGCACTTAAATATTTTTGGCGGGATTTTAATCCCTCATTATTATCGAAATCATCTATTTTTCCAGGTGTGTCATTATACCAAAGAGAGGTAGTCAGATGACTATTTTTAGCAGCAGGATCATAGTTAAGCAGAGTTTCAATGTATGCTCGATAATCATAAGAATTACTGGGTGGAGATACTACTTTTTGATTGAAATAGACATCTACTTGATTAAATAAGGAATGTAGTAGATTGTTTACAGGACCAACTTCATCCAACTGTGCCGCATTCGCACCAAGCCTAGGCGGTAAGAAGTAAGGTCTTAAGTAAGTAAGGTCTTCACCCTAAGACTTAGCATTGTGTGAGCCAAATCAATGTATTTAACTCTGACTTTAAGCACTCTCATGAATGAGAATGTAGAAACGACATCTTAAAAAATATTATATTTTTCTCGGTTGCGTATTTTATAAACTATTAATTTCCAAATATATCATCAATAGGATATTTCAGATTTTTATGCTTCGCACACTTTTTTGTAGTCTTGGTTCTTCTTTTATTCTTTGCATAATTCTTTCTTTTCACCGTACCACGTTTCTTTATTTTTTTAGAGGTTTTCTTTCTTCTCTTATTAATAGGATTTCGACTCACGATCTTAAGTACACCACGATTAGAAATCGACTGAACCAGTCGCTTCTTCCTAATGTGCTTATAACGAGAACCGTTCATAATATTCTCCATTTTATCAATAGCACGTCGTTTCAAATTCTGACCAGATTCTCCAAAACGATTTTTAAATGAGTTTTCAAGTGGAATATTGGCATCCAAGTCATTTATAACATTCATTCTAGCCCTAAGAGTTTCTTTTCCGACTACACGAGCTCCTCTAGTCAAGAAAGGGAGAACACGCCGAAATAGACCTCCGAGAAAGCTTCCAATACCATGACCTTTTTGATATGGTGCACCAATATAAATCTGAGGAATTCCTCCCCTACTACCCCCACCTACTTGTGAGGCGCAATATTCGTCGTATTGACTCATTATTTTTTTCTTTCCTATCTCTTTCTAGTCAATACGTTTAAAGTGAAGTGTAGCTGTCAGCGTACCAAACTCAAATGGTATTGGCAAACCAACGTGGTCTCTTATATCAATTTCAATTGTAGAAAATCCCGTGAGGAGAACTGGTATGTAGTTGGGTGATGAAAAGTTACTGACTTGTGTTGTACCAAAAGAGTAATCTCTTGTATCTACAGAAACGGTACGTAAAAGTGGTGCTTTCACATCACCAGTAACATGAGGTTCACATAATTTTGCACACGTCAATATCGGTATAAAGGCCAGATTCAAAGAAATTTACAAGGGGTTTTTTCCACATAAGAGGCTTTTCTTCATCTTTCAACTTTTCTTTAATGACAATAAGCTCTATTAAATCTTCTAACTTTTCTCTCATATTTTCATCATTTATTTTATCTTCTGCAACAGGCACTTTATATTTGTGAAGAAGGTCAATACCATTCTCAATGATTTTTCTATTTTTAATATTACCATCAAATTGTGGGATTGCATGTCCATGAGTCCCAGCATTCATTAGGGTAATACGGTTTTCAAATGAATCATCATGTCTCACATGAACAAATGTACGAGGAAGTTGTATTTCTGTGAGCGCTACTGCCCACTGTCCTTGCAACCGAATCTCATGTGGCAGCTGTGTTATAAAATTGGAAGTGCTATTCTCCGGAAAATATTTCATACTACTATTGCTTGGTAAAATAAGGTAAAATTGATCAGCATTCATTTTTACAATATTTTAAAATTTGAAGCTGGGATCCACGAATTAAATTTGTCAGGATAACCTATCCACTTGATAGGAAATTGTTTTTTGTTTCCTTTGCCTTTAGTCTGTAATATTTTTTCAATCTTAAATTCCTCTCCAGCTATATCTTCATTTGTCACACCGGACAATTCTTGCTCGTAAAAAAGTCCATCAATTTCTTCTCCTGCTAAATCTTTCAACTCATAAACAAAAGGTGATTGTATTAGAATATCTTCTGCTACGACTCGTTGCACGAGTTCTTGTATTTGAAGTTTCTCGAAGTTTATGTGAATCTCCAGCCTCATCTGTACTTTCATCGTCTGTTATAAGGGGGTGAAATGTAGAGTTTCTTCTATTACTGATGTCTCGCCCCAGCTGTTTATCTGTTTGAACTTTCCAGTATTCTCTATTTTTCACGAGTTCTCGTGATATACCAAGCTCTCGAAGGATATGAGCAAACTGATCTCCACCAGACGGAACGAATCTTTTTCTATGTCTTAATGCATCGTTAACGAGATCTATAATATTTGAATCTTTAATATGATCTTCGTCAATAAAAACTGCACCATTTTTATTCCATCTTATTCTGCCTGTAATATTTGGTCATCTTAAATGATTGAATAATAAAATACTATTTGCCTGAAAAGTTTTAGGCACTGATGCTGTAATGGCTTCTACAGGTAGAAATTGTGTTTAGGAATGAGAGAGAGAGAGAGTGATTCTTCAAATTTTCATAATTCGATTTGTATGGTTGAAAAAAAAGAAATAAACTATTTATCTTGCGCAATGTAACCAAATGGTAGAGAGTCATATCCTTCAACTAATTGTCTTTTAGTGTATAGCGGACGACATATTTTGTCCTCCTGTTTCGTAACCACCTGATGATAAGGGGTTCTTCGGATGCTACTAAAATTGAATTTAATTGGCTGTGTCTTTTTAATAACGAGATCACAGATTGAGTCAAAGTTTATAATTTCAGAGTTTTTATAGTTTAAATTAATACCTTTCACTTTACAAACAGTGTGGTTTTTACCATCAGGTGATCGCACCTTATATGCATAAAATTTGGGACCACCTGAGACAAATTTTTCTATAAAAATTCCGGAACCATAAACTTCAAGTTCATATGTTAAATCACCTAATAGGCAACCTGTATCTGGATAATACTCATCTGGATCATTAGTGCTGGCGAAAATAACGGAATCCGTGTCAAAATAAAGGATACGGCGATCTAGTTGCTTCAAGTAAGTGAATAACTTCAAGCGTGCCTGAGCTGTCGTGTAAGCTGCTATAACCACATTACTAATAGGCGATGGCGTAACAGCTTCACTTTTGTACAACCATGAGGCATAAATACTATTATCGTCTACAGGCAAGATACTGTTGAGAATTTTATCAGGACTCTGAACAATTTCCAGGAATTCTTGCTGACTATGAATGATTTCAGTCTTCGGCATATTTTCTCGTTGGCCAAATTTTCCCCAAAATTAATTAAGACAAAGTTTAGCCAAAGATCGCAACCCCGGATTCTTTTTAATGTTTTCCGGATCTAGGGCTATACCTTCAGACTCTAGTATTTTTTGAATAAATGCCTTTTTCGATGATTCATCAGTGCAATAGGTAGGGTATCCGCTGGCTTCATGTATTAGTTTAAAAAATCGGTTCATATATTCTACAAAGAGACCACCCATTTTTGTGACCTTGTTATATTGGGTAGTTTCATAATTCCAAATTTCAAAAATAAAGGTAATTTTATAACCCTCTTGAATTGCTACTTTTAGCTGATCGGAAACCCATGTTCCTTCTATTTCTCTCTCACTTGTACTATTTACACGCGGACAATCTTGTTGTATAGTTGTAATTTACAACATGTATTGCACAGATGGAACATGAGTTTAACGTGCATACGGACAGGTAAAACAGGCAAATATTTGTCAGTAGGAGGCAATACCCTGCATTTGACTAATCCCTCAACATTGGTTAAATCAAAGTTTACACCGGTTAAACTTTTGCAGTCATCACCAATATAAAATTTGGGGTGACCTATGGGAAATTTGCCATATTGAGAAATCAATGGATATAGTGAACAGACATCAAGATATGAAATTTTCACTTTACCCTTAGCCTCATAATACGAAAATGTATTACCTGTTCGACCCCCATAGAATGCATCTCGAGGATTCAATGCCTCGTTCATCAAAAGTGGGTGGTCTTTTAAAAAATCACGTAAATCATCATTTTGAACTTTTTCCCTATCAAAGGAGCACTCCCACTTTTCGATTACCTCATATCCCAATGAGCGAAGTCGATCAGTTTGAGCTTTTGTTCGTTCAAAACGATCATTCAGCGATTCTGAATTTTTAACTGAATGTGATTTTTTATCCCGATTCAATTTGAAGCATTCAGGGCACCCATGCCAGTAGCAACCATGGAATTGATAAACTACTTTCCTATCGGCTTCTTTATTTTCATAATAGCCGTCGACTAGAGAACCCTCTGGCAATCTAAATTCTCGTGTCCTGCCTGCATGAGTAATCTCAATGTCCGATTCTCGCTCTAAGGCTAATAACCATTCGATGGCTTTTCTCGATTGTTTATCAGCCCGCCTATAACCACAGTTTGGTATAACACCTATTTGATCAGCTTTCAGATCATTTTTTCTAAACACTTTTGAGCAAGCTGATGCAATCGTTATACTCTCAATAAATGGATCGACATTGGCTACTTTGAGAAATAACGATCTGAAAGACAAACATGCCCTACGAAGAATATCCAAATCATTTATAGAATATGATGTCAATTCTTCTTTGAAATTAAAATTGTACTCTGACCTGACACATTCTTCGTACCACTTGAAAAACGACTCACGAGCCTCACGAGACATTGTATCCGGTGAAAAATATTTTGCATCCGGAATTTTTCCTATGTATTCCTGATTCTCAGGAGTATTGAATAAATGGGGAAATGTACCCTTTTTCGTATCTTCTAAGCCAAAAGCTTTAGGTAATTGACTTAATGGCATGTGAAGGTAATTCAAACTGTCAATAAAAAGTGTTTGTTTTACCTTCATCAAAAGGATACTAGTCCCCTTTAAAATTATTTCTGGTGGATTTCTCAACCCTTTCTCTTTAATCAGATGACTCAAAATAAATTGAGCATCAAACCCTTTGGAATTATGAGCTATGCAAACGGTTTCCGTGAAATGACTCATTTTTCGCGTGGCAAATTTCGTAAACTCAGAAACCGGCTCTTTATCAAAAATATACTGTCTAATACCACACCATTTACACCGTACATTTGGATCAGGATCATCCATACAATCATCACATACCTGTTGTGCAACACACAAATTAGGTACATGGATTTTTGTGGATTCCTGACCAACGACAGATTCACTCTGTTGAGTTTCAAAGTCGTAAAAAATGTATGCTACTTTTTTATCATGACGTGGATTCCCAATTGGTGTTATGTAGCACAAATGATTGTCCGGACAAACTTTTTTGCACGTAACACAATTTGAAAATCCACATTTATGATCTTTAACATCTAAATGATTAATTAATTTTGAACAGCCACCACAAATTTTGAATACTGAGCAAATACTTTTTTCCTTGCTGTATGAGTCAGGATGTAAATGATTCCTCATACATGAGGCCCCATAAAAGGACCTAAGGCATGATTCGCATTTAATTTCCTTTTCGGTATCCCCAAATAGAATATTACTTTCTTGATGACAGGGTGGTGATGTGTGACAGGCGTTACATTTTTCAAAATACAAATCACTTTCTGAATTCTTGTAAGCCTTGTTACATGGCGCACAAAAGTTTCTACTACCTCCCACCCCTATCAAAGATAATATTGGAGAAAAATGACATTTTGGGGCACCCTCATACAACAAGTAAATATTTTGTTTAATTATTTCCACTTTACTCAAAATTTCTGAACTGCCTTCATAAAAAGCTTTCGCCTTTCCTAATCCAAAACTATCAAAATGGTACACTATTATTGCTATCTGAGATTTTGCTGAAAATTGTTGATATTCAACTAATTTTTGAATACCACAGCCATTTTCTGGTATAATGAAACCGGTGACTGATCACTTAAAAATGTCGGATTGCAATTTAACGCGACCTTCACCGGCGGTTACCTGAACACGGGTCATTTCAACATGAAAAGTATCGTTGATTTCAAAACCTGTGGCACTTTGTACAACTTTTGCAAAAAGGTCCCACAGGTCTTCACAAGACAAGTCTTTTGATGGAATAAAGGCTTTCGACGCCACCCCTTTCCCGAATCCATCGGACCAAAACACTTATCCTACTACATCGGTTGAATCGCACCAATCAATTAAATATTCGAATAATTCGCGAAATGCCGATTCGAGCCATTTCACGGGGTTATTCTCGCCAGGCTGAGAAAATTTCAATTTTAATTTCAACCCATATAAACCGACTTTTTGAATATATTCCGAACTTTCACTTATTTTACAAATAAATGGTGAATCTTTCACTCTCTCATTCCTACCTTGTGCATCGTCCAGGCTGTATGTTGCCGATACGTCTGGGGCTCTGGAGGGTCCTGCAACCTGAGATGTACCAATGTTCACATGGGGTACTCTCGGAGGTCCAGCAACCTGTGAAGATTTATCGTCAACAGACACCTGCTGACCAGCACCGGCTTGGACCCTAACAATGTCATGGATAGTGTTCTGACATTCTGTAAAAATTAAAAATTATTATTCAAGAGAAATTATTACAAACATTTTTTTTTTTAATATATATTTGTATACTTAATAGTATAAATCTTACCTTGGAAGATTCTCTCCTCTTTATCTAGCAATGCTGACAGCATTTCCTCCACGGTCGGGTCTAAATCCTGCAGAGCATCCTTTTTTGTTTTGTGAAACTCTTTTGTAGCCTTCCTAACACTGTTTTTCAAGGCCACATAGGAGTTCTCCTTATCTTTTTTATTCTTATGGTCCAGGATTTTTCGCGCTTTCTTTTCCTGGACCAATTGTCGTTGTTCCTCCGTCTTCTTCATGGCATTGGCTTTGGATCGCTTGTGCTCATTTTTCCGCCTCTCCTCGATTTGTTTCATTCTGATTCTTCTCTCTGCAGCTTTCTTCTTGAACAATTTTGCCTCTGCATGCTTAACCTCCACCAATTTTCTGCATCATCTCATCTGCATCCAGTTGTTCCTGCTCTTTCAATTGAGACTGGTTTTGTTGATGTTGCCTTGGATTTTTTCAAGCATGGATCGCGTTCCACCGAAACTGTGTCCACCTCATCATCCATAACGTATACCATCTGAGTCAACATTTTGGGTGGATCTCTTGCTTTATTCTGCTTTTTTGAATTTTTCGCAGGGCATCTTCTTGTGGCCTTTTAAGTCCTGGCCCATCAGAACCTGCTGCGCGTTTCCTCTTCTTCTCAATCCCCGTGTAGGTTTCGAGGATCGACGGTGTTTCGTTGGTAATGCATGTTTCTGTGGAAAAAAATGTATTATTTGAAATTTATTGAAATCATTAAAATTTCAATTTATTAAAAAGATTTTGAATTTTTTTTTCTAATCAAACAATGATAAAGCGTACAAAAATAAATGAGATTTTAATTCTTTACTAACCTACTCTTTCCTTTCCACATTCTATTGCCATATCCAATAAATATCTCATTTTGATTGCTGCTGGGAGGTATCGAACAAGTACTTCCTTGTTGCTCGCCTCCGCCGCCTCATTAATCAGATTGGCTAAGCCAACAGCCGAAGTGCATTTATCAACGTAAGCCTCCAAGGCAGCCATTGCAGCTAAATGCTCAGTGACTGCATCAAGCGCAATCCTGGCATTGTTTAAATCACTGTCACACATTTTTTTTTAAATTTGATCCGAATTTGAATCAAACGCACTTCACTCACTTTTTTATTGAGCACTTTTAATCCGCTTTACAATTGGGGCACTTCACTCACTTTTCTTATCGATCACACTTAATTCACTTGAAATTTGGGAATTATAGAATTACAATAAGACTCGGGTGGTTATCTAGGGACAGTGTTGCAAAAGCAAAGGCAAGGTCTAGACTGATTTGCTTGGGAAACTGTGACTTTCTCGCAAGCAAAATGGGTCCATCCCCTCTCATTTGTCTATGGTCACATCTCCCCCAACATTCTCGAAAGGACCCTTAAACATCTATTAATAAACGTTCTCACGAACCCACACAGCTTTCCAACATATGTATTATATTCTTAAACCAAGACATTTATTTATCATATATAGAACAATCCATAGAATAATTATTACAACATTTAAATGTTTAAACCATTTTTTCTTACCTTATATACCATAATTCTGAAGTAGTCAAGTTCTTGATTAGTTGTTACTAAACTCGTATCAATTAGTAAAATCAATAACCGAATTCCATACTTGTAACTGATAATTAGTAAGAAAATGACTATACTGAAGTGAGTTAGTAAGCATTTTTTTACTAATTCTTACTCAGAGTATATTTAAAAAAGACTTCACATATATTAAACTGTTTAAAACTTGACTGAACTATTTTTTTCTCTCCCCTCCATCTAACTTTAAAATCCACCTCCGCCCTAACCTTTTACAATTGTCCCCACTTCTGTGGATTTTCCCCCACTACCTAACTAATAACCTATCACAGTTCAAGAACACTATATGAAGCGTGTTCAGACACGTTTTTAACCCCTCCACCTTATATCCATTCCTTTTGATACATAAGTTGCGTCTAAGGCTATCCGTTTATCAGTTCCTCTGCATCTCTAAACACAATAAGTGCATGTCTCAAAATATGATAAATCCGATAGACTCAGACATTGAAAATATTATTACCTTACAATCTATTAAAAATGATGGTGTTGATATATCTTCTTCAAGCAATAAAAAAAAAAATTTAACATGACAGAAGTTGTGCCTTCACGTAGGACAACTAAGCATCTTATCTTAACTACACTGTACGCTCTCAATAATTCCTGCAGTAAGAATGTAATTATTGGATTTGAACTACAGATCGATGGACGATTTGAACCAATTGTCAAAATTGTTACTAATAAACTACAAGGAGAAAAGACCATTCTTTTTGAAAGTTTAAGTATATCCCATACTTCAGCTATACTTCAGCTATACTTTAGCTATACTTCAGCCATACTTCAGCTTTACTTCAGATATACTTCATCTATATACTTGAAGTACGGGATCGTGTCATTTACCATACATTTTTCATACTTTGGAAAGTCAATGATCGATCACTCCCCCCACTTATGATTTTTACTCGGGTTACATTTGAAAGATTTTTTTGAAGACCTTTCTTTTAGAGATGTTCCCAGTCAGCTCTGTGGTGGCAACCCCCGCCCCCCCCCCCCGAAACCCCTATCTGGATCCGCCCCTGTTTGCGCATTTGTCGATAAATAATAAGAAGTCGAAATAACATAATACTCTAAAAATAAATAATTCAGGATGTCTAGATAGACATCAGGGCTATATTTCTTTTGGACCAATAGTAGATTTTTAGAGTTCGTTGAAAAAATTCTTTAATAAAAATCGCTATATTACATCTTACAGATGGAATGGATAGGCGGCAGCTAGGTCAAATTCGAACTGGACGGGACCAGCAGAGTACAGGACGAGATCATGATCCAGAGCCTTATGCACGTAATCCTTTTCAAGCTGGATGGGCGACCCCCAGTCGAAATTCAGATAGATCTTCAAGTCAAGATGAAGGATCTAGACGTCGAACTGGAGTATCTAGACCTCGAGCTGAAGGATCTAGACGTCAAGGTTAGTATATCATATTTCTTTTGAACTAGCAAAAAATAAACTAGCAGAAAAATTGCAAAAAATTCGATAAAAATCCCTACATTATATTTTACAGCTGCACCTGCTGAGATGTCACATCTAGCTGCAATATCAGCAGGGCACCCTCATTATACCGGGATAGATCTGAATGCTAATTATCACCCGAGTCAGGATTTTACCGAAAACTATGCCTCACATAATAGATATCGATGTAAGTATAGTATAATTTTTTCGAACTAGCGAAAAATTGTTGAGATTCAGAAAAAAGTCCAAGTTCTATTTCTTAACCGCCAATAAAGTATTCTCGCTGAACGGCGTTAGCCCCTGGAGACCTTTGAAACAAGTTTCGAATTTTAACTTAAAAAATACATATTATTATATTAAATTTAATTGCACATCTGTTTCCATTAAACAAACATGTTGTAGCCTTCTCCGTTTTCAAAGTAAACCCGAAGAACCCGTCTTTAAAAAATGATAATTTATGGAAATTTGTGAGAATTCATGAGCCTTTACGGAAATGCATGGGAACGTGTACTAATTTAACCGGTAACTTTGAATAACAGTTTTTCTGGACGCATACGCAATAGCTCAGGCTATAACTGCTTCAATTTGGAAGAACACCGTTAACGATAACTGCAAAACGAACGAAGCCGAGAAAATCAACAAAAAAGTGCTTAAAAATGTTAATTCATTATATTAAAAATGCAGTTAACGGTGTTACTTGGGATGATGGAATTCGGAAAAATGCCGTAACCGCCAGTTACGGCTCTTTTCGAATTACGGCCCTCAGAAACAGACATGCCGTAATTTGATACAACGCCGTTCATGACAAAGGAATATTAAATAATTGAATTATTAAAAATTATTATCCAGTCATGAAATTATAATTTTTATGAAATATTACATATTATTAATATTATGATAAATAATTTTTTAATTTTCTATTGTAAATTGTTGGAATCAAATACTCTTCAATTTCAAAAAATTTGCAATTCAAAGTTCCACAATTTTGAAGAATTTGAATTGATAATTTTGGAGCATGTCCCTACTTTCTTGCTTTGCCTCGCATTACCAAACTCTGCCTCCGCGACTAATACCTAATACTTATCTACTATTTACAATATTTACATTTACTTGTATTTACTTCCTCCTCTATTTAAAATCTTTCCTCCTCCATTCCTCTTCCTCCTTCCTTCTCTTCTTCTCCATCTTACCCAAGACTCCCTTCACCCATGCTACTGCCCTTTTGTCCCCCCTTTCATGCATCAATACCTCCATGCTTATCCCACTCCTTTCCACCTCTACGCACTCCTCCAACCAGTGCTCCACTCTTGCCTCCCCCTTCACACATAATTCACACATCCTCTTTTCCCTAGCGAGCCAGAACCTATTGAAACCCTCCATGCACCCACATCTCATCCTCGCTATAAGCTCCTGACTTCATTTCTCTCCTTTCTCACACAAATATTGCGCTCTCGCCCTTGGCATAATCCACACGTAGTTCCCATGAAACCTTGTCTCTCTTATTCCCTCTTCCCCTGCTGTCTTCTCTCTCTCCATGCTGTTTTTCTTAACCAACTCGTATACCTTCCTTCCTTCCTCATGCATCCTTCTCACTTCATCCATCTGCAGTCCATTTGTTCTAAAATACCTCGATCAGGCCTCTCTCCACTCGCCTCTCCTCCATCGCCTCCCACAACCTCCCCCTATCCACCGACGGAAACGCGCCTTTTAGAACCCTACATATGTGTATTCTCCCTCTTCGTCCCCAGTTGCCATACCATATTTAATATTATATTGAAGCATATGTGTTTTCATTTTCTTGTTTTTATAATAAAAAAAGACTGCGCATCCTATAAAAAACAATTTTTATATTTACCATTTTATTGCACTCTGTGCCGTTTTTCCAACAACTTAATTTGTTTATTTTCAAGGTTCTTTTTTATGATTCAAACAGAAAATTTGTAGATCTTTTTTGGGTCAACAAGTTTTTTTTAATCACTTTTTTCTTACCTCGTGTTGTTTTTCCAAAAAATTATTTTTTTATCGTTAACTTTATTTTTTTACGATCAAAACAAAAACTACGCGTTCTATACAAAAAATTATTATTAATAAATTTGTAGTTAGTTTTATGATGAACAACTTTTGTCCTTTCATTTTTTGTCGTACCTTGTGTCGTTTAAAAAATTTTTTTTACGATTAGAACAAAAACTATGCGTCCCATAAAAAAATAATTAATAATAAATTTGTAGCTTTTCTTATGCTAAATAACTTTTATCTATTTATTTTTTTATCTTGCATAATTTGACCGCAAAATGGGATTTTTTATTTTTTATAATGTTTTTTATGAATAAAACAAAAATTGTGCGGCCTATGAAAAAGTAATTCATGAGAAATTTGTAGATCTTTCTTGAGTGGATAATTTTTGCCACTTTATCTTTTTTGTATCTTGCAAAGTTTGATCGCAAAATATAATTTTTGATTTTTCATTATTTTTTGTGTGATCAAAATTTGAATTTTCGATTTTTCAACAAAATTCAAAAAGTTGTTTTGATACTCTAACAGGGCTTTCAAAAAGCAATAGTGTTCTTCTCTTGAATTTTTTTATATCGTGTGTTGTTTGGCTTCAAATTTTCATTTCCGTTGTTTTTTTTAATTTTGCAAATGATATAACTCTGATAATTTCCTTTTCATCGAAAAAAGTCGTGAGGATAAATCGTTCGACTTTTCAAGTTCTACGAATAGCCATACATAGAATATTCAACTCTTGAAAAAGAGTTGAGTTGGAGACCTTAGAAACCAGTTTCGAATTTTAACTTACAATCAAATATCGACGTTTTGAGGCCCCCTGAGTCAGAAAAAATGGTTTTTACGTCGGTGTCTGTCTGTCTGTCGTTGTCGTTGTCGTTGTCGTTGTCGTTGTCGTTGTCGTTGTCG
>CAKNYM010048133.1:0-45262 GCA_932195095.1 Andricus curvator | reverse complement strand
GTCTCATCTGCGACATGTTACAACTGCGGCATCTCTACCTAGCGGCTTCTCTCCCGCGCGGCCTTTCTCACAGTGAAATTGACTTCTTTGCGGCAGCTCTCGACAGCGGAAAGTCTTCCAGTGGCATCTCTCCCCTCTGAAAAATTTTTCAAGTCCAAATAAAAATGGCGAAATTGCGGCAAGTCTCTCAGGACTAATTGTCACATCTGCGGCAAGTCTCCCAAGATGAATTGTCACATCTGCGGCATCTCTCACCCGCGGCAAGTCTCCCCAGCGGCATCTCTCGCCAAAGAAGGTTTTCTAACTAGTTGTAAAGATGGCAAAACTGCGGCAAGTCTTTTCAGCGGCATTTTTTCCTCAAGAACATTTTCTAAGTCGTTTTAAAGATGGCAAAACTGCGGCGAGTCTCTCCAGCGGCATCTATCGCCTAAGAAAATTTTCTGAGTAGTTCTAAAGATTGCAAAACTGCGGAAAGTCTCCCCAGCGGCATCTCTCCCCCAATAAAATTTTCTAAGTAACTCTAAAGATGGCAAAACTGCGGCAAGTCTCCCCAACGGCATCTTGCCCCCCAATAAAATTTTCTAAGTAGTTCTAAAGATGACAAAACTGCGGCAAGTCTCCCCAGCGGCATCTCTCCCCCAATAAAATTTTCTAAGCAATTCTAAAGATGACAAAACTGCGGCAAGTCTCCCCAGCGGCATCTCTCCCCCAATAAAATTTTCTAAGAAATTCTAAAGATGACAAAATTGCGGCAAGTCTCCCCAGCGGCATCTCTCCCCCCATAAAACCAGGGCTGAGTCGCCGCGTCAAAGGATTACCAGGGTTTCTGACACGCTGAAATAGTAACTTTGATGACGTCATATTGAGGAAATTACGATGAATGATCGGGAACTTGACAAGAGCGGTCTCAACTTCGAGATTCGACCGTGCAGGGAATGACTACCGAGTAATGTACATTGTGAATTGTGCACCTCGGTAACTTACGTATATTGTCAACCAAGGGCTTAGCCAGGATTGTGTCACCATGAAACCTTTCATTAGAGATTCATTCATTCATTAGAAATGTATGCGCATGCGTGCCCAAGTCAGGTCGAGGTTAGGTTTACTGTCGCGTCAGAGGAACGTAACGTGGGTACAGACTTCGACTTATTCACATTGATTATAGATTTACAAGTCTGGATCCACGTATATATTTAGTTACGTTATTCGTATTCAATCGAACGCGCCTTCACACGAGAACCCTTCAAGTTCACGGTCTTGGTGCGTCGCATGAATCTGTCACTTTCCTTCTTGGTCTGCTAGCAGCAACAAGAGCCTCGTTCTTTTCTTAGTACAAAAAAAGAAAATTCTGACCGTGACTAGTATGATGGAAGGATAATTGATTTGGATCTGTTACATCCCGAAATTTTACAAAATTTGATGTAACGCCTAGCGAGGGGCAACCTACATTACCCTATATTCTTCAGGCTAAATCCATCAACTAGAAGCAATTACCGATCTTCTCTGAGTTTGAACCTAAGTATGGTAACTGAACTACGGTCGGTAAGATAGAAAACACAAGATACTTAAAGTATTACCATGAAGGGATAAGAACTCAGAGAATACCGATAAATTAGCATACGTTCGGTTGATGAGAGATAGTAATTGCAGACTCCATAGCGATAACCTAATTAAGTATATTTAATAACATACGAATGTATGCATATTCCTAATAACCCGTATCATAAACAATAACAAAGTAAAAACTAATCACATGGAACATGAATACACACGTATGTCTAAATGAAGGTAATAGTTTATTGACACAATGTCATATTACTGTCACTATTATAGTATAACCCACCTAGTGGAGAAACTTGCAAATAGTCAGAAAACATTGTGACCAAAGTGTCTGACTAGAGATATCGCCTATAGTTAAGTTAGTATATAGAATCCAAACTCCTGAAAGGTCGAGAGTTGAGGTACGCGACCGCTGCCCAATAAGGTTAGTTGCAAGTATCAAATAACTTTTCGCTGATCTAGAAAACAGACAACCGATCACCGGAAGTCTCGGAGGATGGAACTATTAGTTACATGATGCAAGCAAAACTTCATATCGAGTGTCGCGCGTATCAAATGACGTCTCGCTGAATCATAGAGGCGCGTGCCAAACCACCAATTTGTAAATCGTACGTGCCAAACCACCAATTTGTAAAACGTACGTGACTTCTGGCTTTTACCCAGCGTATATAAACCTCAGAGCCACCCTTGTCAATTGTCTTACGTTCTCGGCAGTCGTACTGTTCACTTCGATCTACGATTAACGAATCACTTGGACAAAGTTACGGCTTCTATCTCATTGTGCCCGAAGAAATACTCTGATAAAGTCGCGCACTTGCAAGTTCAATTTACAATAGTTAACGTGTTCAATTCTTGAACTAAGTCCCTTCGGCTGAGACATTCGGTCGTCGTGAAGTGAGTCTTTTACGAATAAAGTCCGCTGTGTTAAACGTTCGCGAAAAGAACTCAAGTGCGGTTTGGGTACCTGCTTAGAGGACCCTGTATCGCACTACCACTACTGAAAAGTATTCTTACACATTTTCACTATTGAATTACTTCCGAGTTTATTCAATTTATCATCCGGTAAAACTCCATCGGTGTTTTACGTCATAAGCGGAGATCCAACCGACAAAGCAACTCACTCTCGCCCTTTCAAGCGTTGGAAGGTACACGTAAGTCTAATTTTATGTAACTTTTCACTCTGTTCTTATTCCTTATAATAAAATAATTGTTAAAGCAACTATCTCTCACTCATTTACACACTGTACTCTGACACAGTCCGCGTAGGGCTGATAAGTGACACACATACCCACAAACAAATAATTGGTCAGGTCTTACCAGCCTGATATAATCAGCACACTAGTCTCTTTCTTTTCCTATGTTCCATACTACCCTCGCCTATTGCTCGGGACGCGACAGCTGATTTGGTGGCAGCGGTGGGATTGTCACTTCGGTTTAAATTCATTGTTTTTATCAACGATTTTACTTCTGTGTAGTTTTAAGATAGCTATTTCATCGGCACTCGAGAGTATAAGTCCTTCTTAGATACGTTGCACGGTTACCTTCGTGGCAAGGCAAAGTTTGAAGTGCATGATAGGCGTCGGTATACTTCGCGTGCTCGCAAGCTCTGCCATCGTTAATAATCCTACGAAATACCCTGAGTAAACCTTGTATGTACTCCTTGTAGCAGGATTGTACAAGTGAAGAGTTTAAATCAATGTCATCGAAGATCAACAGTCCATTCAATCGCGTTTTAGATCGTTCCGCGAACTAACATCATTTTGAAACGAATTTTAGATGGAAAATTTTATATTTCCAACTCCCAAAGCCTAACTGAACCACAACCGTGTGGAGATATATCTGGTATAGTGGGTAGATCAGTTTTAAAACAATTAAAATGATCTATTCCAGAGTTTCTTCGATGAATAAAAGAAATTTGACCGCATTCTAACTCAAATTTTCAAGATTATTCAAAAACTATGCGCTTTTAACCAGACGCGTTTCAGCTCATACATATCATTAAATTTTTGTCATTGTAATAGTCCAAGTTGTCATTGCAGAGCCAGATACAGCGCATAGACACTGAACTTTTCAGGTTTTTAATTTATACAGACGATCGTCCTCTACTCGTCTCTAAGCGTAGAGTGCCCGTCTAGCATTTACTATACTTAACCACTGGACAGCGGAAGTAGTCCCTTGCTAGTGATAGGTACGCGTTTACGATCAGACCATTCACTTACATTATAGCGAAGCTTTTAGCCGCTCGTGATCAATAAGAACTTTTCCATAACAGATATCCAATCCTTTTGAAAATAGAACCCTTAGAATAGAGTCATTCTCCATGAGAAGTTCAAATTTTAACAATTGTTGAAAGCGAATACCTGTCTAACCATCCAAAACAATAAACAAATGAACTTCCAAATACTAAAAATTATTATTGATTGAAATTACTCACTTAAAATCATTAATTTTGAATTTCTCCTGTAATATACCCTCATTTCGGAACAAAACAATACAAAATGCCTGATAATCACAATCCAACTCAACTTACTGTCCATATTAATCGTACCCTCAATGATGCCATGATGACATCCATGGCAGAGTGTTTCGCCATACAACAAGGGGTTATAAACATCCCTACTTATGATGGAAAAAACATGCCCGTTAGAGACTTTATTCAAGATATTATAAACGGAGAATCATCAGTGCCATCCAACTGTGAAGCACAGTGTCTTAAAGCGGTTTTAGCTCGGTTAAAGGGTGCGGCCAGAGATAGCATTCACTGACGAAATTTTACGACTCTTAATGATTTAACTAAACACCTGAAACGGCGATTTGCACCCCGTAAAACGTACTCATGGTATTTACATGTGATTCCGACAATTAGAATGAATCGAGAGGAAAATATTAGTGAATTTTTCGATAGAGTCATTCTTCTCAAATCAGGAGCTCGAGCGGCTCTTGATGATAAATATCTGAATGTTAAAGAACTCCTAGCCCCGTTAAATGATTGTGCCCTCGAAGCTTTCAAACGTGGTTTACCGAATAGGATATAAAGCTTAGTAGAAGCACGTAACCCTCTGAGTTTAAACGCAGCTTTAAAAGTCGCGCTCGAGTATGAAGCAAGACAGCAGTTAAATTCTCAATACCCTACAAACCTTACCATGAATGAAGACCCCTATGGTACTTCTCATCCAAAATCAAACACAACTTCAGACACACAAGAATTTTACCATTATCCGTATAATCATATTTCTCCATACGAGAATCCGTATGCAATGAACCCTTATTTTCCAACTTCTCCCTTGCACACTACAGGATATCCTGATCCATATTGTTCACAGGATCAACCCCGTTTTTCAAACGATATAAACCATTTAAACTAATATCCCGCTCGCCGTACAGACGCAGCGACGAGCACGGAGAACTAGAAGCGGCATACAAGCGTACAAGTCAGGAGAGCAGACGGCAAATTTAGATTCGAAATTTAATTTAGAATCCCCAGCAGTAGAATTTTCATCCCCTAGTTCCAATAAAACAAAAGTTTCCTTTTCAATCAATACAGGAGCATATATTAATATTATAAAACTAAATTCGTTAGACGAAAAAATATTAGTAAACGAAGATGAATCTACAGTCGTAACAGAATTAACTCAGGAAAGAATTTTCACTATAGGCACAATAAAGCTACCTATAGAAAAATCCTTGGTAGTTTTTCATGTTGTCTCTCCTGATTTTCCTCTATACACAGATGGAATTCTAGAAAGAGAATACCTCCGACTACAAAGGGCCAAAATTTCATGTTGGCATAATCATATAGTTATTCATTCGAACCCTTTGAAACCTATTCCTTTCATCGATAAGGAGTCAAAAATTGCGCAGGATCAGATAATTGATTATAAAGGAACGGAGTTAAAGCAAAAGTGTAACATAAAAACGGTAGAAGACTTTGAATTAGATAGCAAAACGGTATTCGATCAAAGAATTAACTTATTCATAAACCAGGCTGAAATCGAACCGAATGAAGTCGAAACTCAACAAGAAGCTAGTGAAGAAAATCAATATGCATATGATTCAGAACAAATAAAATCTCCTTCAAACAATTTAAAAAATTATTAAACCCCCAATTTGGCAGTTAAAGGAGGGAGCGGTGAATCACCCTAATCCGTATTAACTCCATTACAAAAATCAACCGGAACCTTAGCTAAACCAGGGTCCCCGGGGGCTGTGAAGAATGGCAGACTGTTACATCTCGAAAGTTTGCCATTCATTACAGCCCCCGGGCCCCCGTTGCAAGCGGAGTGCGAGTTAGGTGCCAAGCGTAGCTGTTTTGACAAGTTGCGAGGCGAGAATTTAAGGATAGACATACGGAACCTAGACGTTTCTAGCCTTTTCGTTATAAGTATTCTGAGATGTACGAAAATCCCAGAGCGTTTATGGAGAAAGGGCTGGAAACATAGCACCATCAACATGTTTTACTAATCTATTAAAACATATTTCTTTTTTACAGGCGGAACAACATTGACGATAGCAAGGACTTCAAGGACTTCAAGGACAAGGACTTCAAATAAAATAATAGATATAAGAATAACTAAAGAAATTTTGAATGAGTGACTCTAAATCAATCTGTTTAGATCATTAAATCTTCCGAAAATTCAAAATTTATGCATTTCTAAAAACTGCTAAAATTTAAAACATTCTTTTACAAAAATTTCTTCCGAAAAAGTTGATTGATTCAAAGGCGCACTCATTTTGATTTAGGGGATCGAGCCCATTGAATCAAATAAATGCACCAAACTGGACCTTTTGACTTCAAAGAAATTAATTTACTTGAATGTTTGAATATTTCATTTTAGGGTGTTCGATTCTTTGAATTAATTAAAGACATGGGTGTGGTTCAAATAGAGGATCACTATTTTAGAGAAATAGATTCCTGATACTGAATAATGGGACTCAAGGAACACTGTTGACTTCAAAACACCAATGCACATTTCAATTAATGCCTCAAGCTTATGACAGCGATATGAGGAGCATTTTTTCTAAATCCAATATGAAACTATAATAATCATTCAGATGATTCCATTTTATACAAACTTTAAATAAGTTTAGTAGCAATTTCGATTTTCAAAATTAAAAATAGATACCTTCCTCCAGTTAACCGAAAAGATAATTGACTTTTAAGTCAAAAGTGCAATTACGCTAAATAAACATCAGCTCTAATCTGCGATTAACTGTACTCACATTAAATTTTGACCAATTTCAGGAAAAGTTAAACTTTAATTACAAAAAGCAATTGAATCAATTACCACAATTGTGAATAATTGGCAAGATTTAAAGGAATAAAAGCGCTCTGAGTTTTAAGCAACTGCCATACTGACCTGCATATTACATTTAATAAAAAATGTACAACCTTGTATATTTCAACTAAATGGCAAACATTGTTTATGCAAATGTCTTCGTATGAATTTATATGCAGATTTTCGAAAAGTGAACGCATTAACTTGGTCCACATCGTTTTGTGTGTGTAATAAAAATTAATTACAGCAATTTTGAAGTCAAGCGCGAAAACAAGTAAAATTCAACCCAAATTGGTACTGGCAAGTATACTAACTCATCGTTTCGAACTTTCTCAAGGCAAACCACATTTTAATTAAAGAAAAGATCACAATCTCTAAAAATCGAAAGAACCACTTTAGTCTTTATATTATCAAATTTTAGTAACTTCACCCAGAAAAAGAATTTTGTTGAACCAAGAAAACTGATTTCTTGGATACACATGAAAATTTTGTTGAATCAAATAAAATTTTTGTTGATTTAACAAATTATTTGACAAACCGAACAAAAGTTTTTTTTTAATTAACTAAATATTTTGTTATCCATATAATAACCATATTCTGTGGTTGAAACAACGAAAAAATTTTCGATTCAGCCAAATCGTTTTCTGAGTGTTTGTATATACTCATACACACGTGTATAAAAGTGAGAGTAGTAAACAAATTCCAAATTAAACGAAATATCAAAAATTAGATAGCAATAACAAATGCTGTTAAATAGATTCTGGGATGTACAAAAATTACATGTGATCAAGCAAAATTGATGAAATTTCCTAGTTTCCTAATCCCTACAGCCAATCAGTTGCAAAGTTCTCAAGAAAAACAGAAAAGTAACCTCTCATTCAGCTATTCAAGTGACGAGGGGTCTACACCACACAGGTCACACCTTGTTTCGATGTCCATTAAAACAAGGACATTTTCATCGAGGACGGTGCACCATTCTAAAGAGTTAGTTAGTTGTAATGTATGCGGGGGGGGGGGGCCGTGAGGTCCCACCCCTGGCGCTCAAGCTATAAAGCCTATTGTGCCATACCCGTGTTTATTCTCAAGGCAGTACTACGAATCCGGCCATCCTTCGCCGAGTGTTTTTGGATCTCGGTGGGTTTTCGTTGTTATCAACGTTCTGAGATTATACCTCTCAGGTGCCAGGCATACCTATCGCACAGTAAATGACGTCCTCCTTTGTTGATCAGGCAAAGTGATCCTCACCCACTCTGCCATTCGGCAGCCTCCCTAGCAGGCTAGGGTGTACGCTGACTCATTTTCGAGTCTTCACACAATCGGCTTCGACCTCCAAGGCTAGTCCCCTCGACATCGAGCCCCACCTTGGTATGATACCAGCTTTTTCTGAGGGGACATACAGTTTAAGGTAGGTTCCGAACCACCGAAGCCCCGGTAGAAGTACATAGAAAAATTTCCATTGGTACCCGGCTCAGGGATCGGACCCCGGACCTCCTGCATGAAAGTCCGACGCGCTATCGTCTGAGCCACCGAGGCTTCATTCTAAGGAGGGAGGACGGAAAATATAATTCCAATACTTTTCCAGTCAAAATTCTTCGCTGGACGTAAAGAAACAAAATATATGGAACCGAAACATGATATCAACATGGCATCATGCTGCATCATCCTAGTAATTGGACTCCTTGAGGCTGTTTCCACCGGAAGAAGAATCTGCAACACTATGCAAAGGAATACTACATATCTAACTTCATATGATGATGGCACCATCTCGTCATGGCTGCTCCTCAAATGAAATTTAATCCTTCCGTGACAAGATCTCACCGGCCAGGGAACGCCTACAACACGACAAAGAACATGGCGATTGAAATCCATGTTAACCTCAATGATTCACCTCAAGACCACTCTGGATAGCAATAAAAGAAGATTCGTAACTTCATGTTTTACGGACGAACTGACTCCTTTCTCCAAAACCCAATCATTTCAAAATTTACCCTTACAAAAACACAGAAAAGACTTAGGGTAAATAGTGTTGCAGGTAACTTCGTATTTTTACCTGTTCGTATTGGTAAAACACAAATATTACCCTCGATGGGCAGAAACTGTCTTTTGTTCTAATAAAAGTTGTCAACACCGTCTTGAAAATTGGAAACCACTAGGTTTGATCGCTGAAGTGAAGTTAGCTGACGGTTGGTGTAACAGGCAAATCGGATATGTGCCGCTTCATAAAGGCAGACTTGCCGAATCGTTAGAGCTGTCAAAAGTTGCTTACAAGCGTGGGTAAAAGTAGAAAAATACCGAGACGTTAGGGAAAGTTTACCCACATGGGGTGATTTTTGTTGCAGGTAATCTTTACTCAAGAATCAGGGTAAAGATTACTCTTAGTTTTTTCTGTGAATTATCATTAATGACAAATTCCATAATATGGATAAAGGTTACATTCACATTGCAGAATCCTTCAAAGCAAACTGTTGTTGTTACACAATTACATAACAAGCTATAAAACCACTATTGGACTATCAATATAATTAATTCTTTTTGTGTTTAAACTTTGTGAATTATTTTTGAGAATATTAAAGAGGGAATAGGATTTCTTTCTAAAAAAGCTGTGTTTAAGCATATATCGCCGATGCCGCTGATTTCGCGAAATGCCTTGTTTTAAAACGTCTCCATGGGCGTACGGATTACTTGAAAAGTATCAGACCTGGAACAAACAACCAAGAAAAAATCTTAATTTATATACCATTGGCTAAGGTAGGGGTTTTTGTTTGAATCAAATTTTGTAAAAATGGCGCGACTTTGAAAAAAAAATCGATTTTTCGTGTTAGGTGTTGGGAGTTTAGTGCACTAGTCCCCAACGAACTATAACTGGTAGTCTCCGCAATCGACGGATGGGTACCAGGAGTCGCGACGCTTGTCCAAATTCAGGCCTCATTACCAGGCTGAGAGTGGCTTCCTTAAATCTCTCAACAATTTCCGCGTAATCCACATCCGAATCCGCAGTGTCTCTAAGCTGTGTTATAATTTCCGTCGGGAATGGTTTGGAGAATTTGTTACCCTCTTTATTGTCCTCGCTGGACCAACGGATACCCGGCATGACCGCCTCCATTTTTAGGAGCCTCATGACCCTATCCCTTAACACATGGGCAGGGCCCAGTGTACTGTACCCCCTATTATCCAACCAGTACCTTAATTCATCCTTATCCATATCCGTAATGGACTGAGGTATTTCAAATTCCGGTTTATCTGCCGTTTCAAACTTGTAGATTTGATTTATGGTAAGAAAATGCCTACCGCTATTTCCTTAATAAATGTTAAATACACTTAAATATTCTTAAAGGGTCTCTTTTATTCGATTGTAACCCAATATCGCGACAAGTAAATCAGTTCACGACCCCAATCTTAAAATTTCATTAATTTTAGCTTAGCTTCCATGTGAATTATGGCAAGGCAAGTAGGATTCGCACCTCAGGCACTTTGTCCCGGTTACCATTGAGTTTCAGGCCGTTTCTATTTTATTATGCCTATTCAAGCAATGGAGTTAGAAGTCCCAGCGATGAATCATCAAAATCACTATGGCTTCTTTCCAGCTTCGCTCGTACTCCGATTATACTTAGTTGTCATGTCCAAGAACAACATTAAATTGTTTTACAAAGTTTATTCCCAAGATGCAGCGATTTCCTAAACTCGAAATAATGTTAAATTCAACTTCTCTATTCAGATTATTGAAATGTACCGGAAGTACGCAATGACCCTCAATAATTTTCGTAACCCCAAAACCAGACTCCAAAAATTCAATTAACGGGCAAGTTACTGGTTTACATGCCAGTTCAGCTAGGCCGAATGCTTAGGCTCCAATATAATTATCGGCCACTCCAAAATCTATCAACGCGTTAACTAGGCAATTAACTACTTAAATTTTTGCTTGCATTTTGACCAAACTTTCACATTTTCATAAATTTTAACTTACGAATCGGACTACGAGCCATCGTTAGAAAAGCTAAAGAAAGAATTGAAATTGAACAAGAGAAAGCTAAGAAACGTTTGGATAATAATACAAAACAAAATTAATTGGATCCAAGTTGGAAAGGTCCAGGAATTGTTACAGAAATTATAAAGAATAATTATTTAAAAATGAAATTTGAAGGCAAAACTCTCCAACTTCATATTGAGCAAGTGATGCCATTTTATGTTCCAGGAAAATAATGATTCTGGTGCTATGGATGTTGATAATGACGACACAAGCAAACTATAATCTTCAAGAAATTTATGGAAACTTTTACATGGAGGAAATTAGCAAAGCATATTTGTACCACGAAGAATGGAAACTAATTATAGCAATAAATGTAACTATAACCGAAAATAGTTTTCAAGGTTTAGAACACACAATTAATTTAATAGAACAGACATGTGAAAAATGAATGTATAGCGAGGAACGAAATAGGTTTGATAAAACATAGAATTAACAAATTAATAACCGAAATTGCTATTTAAACCAAATCAACTCAGAATTTGACAAATTATATACTAACAATGGGACAATAGTTTCCGTATTAAATAATCAAACAAAAATTCTCAAAATAGTGTTAGATACAGACCACGAAGTAAAGGATAAAATCGCATTAGAATCTCAAACAATTGAAAAGCTGAATTCTAACACTAAAGATAATTTCATTAATATGAAATTAATTTCAATAACTATCCTAATTGACGAAATGAACTAAAATATTAATATAGCAAAAGATGCTATCAAGAATGGTATATATGGAATTACATTTACATCCACAAATTTTAACTCCTGAAATTTTGAAAAACACATTAGAATAATTTGAAATGCAACATCGAACAAAATACCACTTCGAGGAAGACTACCAGAAAATTCTCGAGATTAGTTCAATCTCAATAGCGGTAATAAATGGACTGTTGAGTTATGTTTTTAATATCCCGATTATTGAAAACGAGGAAGGATCTGTAAAAAGAATAATTCCAATCCCAACCAAAATTGGAAAAATATTCCTTTCCTTGATTCCTGACCATGATTTGATAATTGACTTTGAAGGCAGTTACGTGCCGACTGATAAAGAGACAATCAGCAAATGTAAACAAATAAATAGACATTTGATATGTAAAATAAATTAGCCTAATCTAAAAGTATATGAAACAAATAATTGTGAAACAAGTTTACTGAGAAGATATGCGAAAACAGCATGTTCACAATCTCCTTATTTGCTTCAAAAGGAGACGTATATATACCGGTAGTAGGAGGCTACATTGTGATCCCCACAACAGACATAAACTTAGATTTAGTATGTGGAGAAAAAATCGAACCTATTCTAATCAAAGTTGCCACATTGATTACCGGCGAAAATTGTGAAATATATAACAACCATGATAAACTTCATTCATCAAAATTTATCTAAATATCTCTTATGCTTACTCGAATTTTTTCTACAATTTTGTAACCTTGCAAAGATTGAAAAATTGTTCTTCTAAATCTTCTACATTCTTTTTCGAGACTTTAGAAAATCTCCTTGAAACTCCCAAATAATAAAAGTCCCGACAGTTTTTAATATTACCGAATTTGGAAATTCGCGAATAATCAAATTCCAGTCCGAAAATTGCCGAGTTATAAAATATCCGAACTAAAGTCGGTGTCAAAAGTACGCGACCCTCACTTCGATCGCTCGCATCTCGTTTAAAAAAAACACAGAAAATTTGAGCCAGGTATACCTGAAATGTTAAAGTCTCCCGAATTGAACTATGTGTATATTGTTGTTCTAAAAAATTGTTTACGATAGCACTGATGTAAAACGAGCTGAAAATCAAAGTTTTGGAGGCACTTTTTTAAGCCTCGATTTTCGAAGCTTCCCAAAACGAGCTGGACATCTTAAAAAATTTGAAAAAATTCGCAGACAATTTGTTTTAACAATGCATGTAGTATTTTCGAAAAATTACGAAAAACACTTTCGAAAATCGAATTTTGAATTTAAAAAAAGAAATTACAAATAAATTTCGAGATAAATGAGTGATGAATATATTTTCTTTGATAAAAATATTATATTTTTACTAAATTCATAATAATTATTTTTTTTAAATAATCCTTTGAATTGCTCAAACTCAAGAATTTTCTAGTTCGAATATTGTTCATTTCGGCAATTTTCTGTCTGGAATTTTATTATTCATTGATTTTCAAAATCAGTAATATTATAAACTGTCGGCAATTTTGTTATTTGGGAATTTTCCAATTCGGGATTTTCATATTTGATCAATTTTATAATTTCGGGAGTTTTATCATTCGGGAATTTGCCAATTCCGGAACTCTAAAGGGACGGCTATTTTATTTTTCGGAATTGTTAACGTGTCGGGAATTTCATTTTCGAGATGTTTCAATCGTGCCGAATTCTTCTAGCATTTTCTAATCTTGAGACATGAAAAAATTTTGGTGTCATTCTTTTTTTTGGGGGGAATTTAAGGAAATATTTTGAATTATTTTTCAATTCTTTCTTAGAATTTACATTTAAAAATAGAAAATTATTTGAAATTTTCCATGAATCTCAAAAAAAATGTTTTTATCCTCTTGCAATCTTTGGAAATTCTTAAAAGGCTTACAAATTTTGTTTCGAAATCTCCAAAGATCCACATTTTTTTTACATTTTTTAAAATTTTCACAAGAATAAAATCATATTTCAAACTTTTCGAAACTTGTAAACTTTCTGAGTATCTTTTAAAATGATTCGAATTTTTCAAAAATTTAAACCTTTTTGAATTTTCTCCTAAAATTTGGTTTCGAAACAACAAAGGAATAAACTTGTTATTTGTGAATTTTAATAGAAGAAGAATTTTCTTTTTTTTTTTTTTAATTAATCTCTTGGTTTAAGTTTCATTTCTTCGGTTCAAAATTAGTCCTTTTTTATTGAAAATTAATTTTTGTAACTACAAATTTAAGTATTTCATTTTTCGTCGAAATTTTTGTTTTGTAGATATTTGATCTGTTAGTTCGCAATTCATCTATTGGTTCAAAATTTAACTATTTTCTTGACAATTTATTATATTTTGTTGAAAACGTATTTCTCTAACTTAAAATTAAACTATTCTATTTCTGTGTCCGTAGATTTTTAGTCTGTTAGCACGATAACTTTCGAAAGAATTGACATATTGGATTGGGCTTTGATATACTCTTCAAGTGTCCTAAAATGAAGGTCAAGTTCATCACCCAGCCATCAAGACTATCACAACAACTATTTGATTTTTCTTGAAAAATCGAAAATTCAAATTTTGACCAAACTGCCTTTTCTGAGTTCCAATATCGTAAAAAAAGCCAGATCTTTGTACTGCTTTCTCACGCAATATCTCGTCCCATGAGACAAAAACGGATGTATCTTTTTTTACGATTCCAACGATATCCGTCTTTCTTAAATATCATGGCAATTTTGCTCTGACTCTTTTTTTAGTCCGTTTTTGCTATCACACCCTCAATTGAGAAAAATGTCTCAAAATTTTTTATTATTACATCGTCATACAACATCTATCATTTTGAATTCTGTAATTTTCACACAGAATTTGAAATAATCAGCATATGTCCACAACAACCCGCAAGTGACAATTTTTAAGAATATTGACAAAAGCATTTGTGTTTGTGTACATTCGTTGGCAATGTGTCGCTTCTTTCCAATTAATTTACACTTCTAGATTGAGCCTACTTCCCGAATATCTAACATTTTCAAGGATAGTGAAAAGATTCTTGGTATGAAGAAAAAAACGCCAACTCACCGCCTAAATGTAGTGTTACGTGTAATATTTGTCAATCTGACGTGGAGTCTAGTATCTATATAAGTACAACCATTTCAAGATCTTTGCAGGTGCAGTTCAAGAAAGTTTCCAGAAATCAGTTCCCGCTTCCGGAAAGATGAAAACTGCTACGTGCATCCTGTTCTTCTACACGCTAATATTTCTCCGCAATGCTGTTCGTAAGTAGAGTGCAATATTGTTACATCCAGATATCTACTATATTAGAAAATACGCATTTCACTTTGAAACATTTGAAACATTTGTTTATTATAATTGTACGTATTTCGCCAAAAATTTTGTTCAGAGTGCGGCAAAAAATTTAATTCTACAGTTTTGAAACTGAACGAGGCCACACTTTTAGATGTATCTATCTATCTATCTATCTATCTATCTATCTATCCCTTAAGTCTCCAGACTTAAGGGATTTAATTTGCAGTAAAATTTTTCTAACATATGTTACTAGGAAATTAAATTTATGGGTACACGTAAAGATTGAGTATGAAATTTTTGAACCTAGTTTGGTAAAAATTTCATTTCATGCTAGGTAATAAAGATTTGTTTTCAAATTATTATATTTTATGCTAAAATTTTTCCCAACATATGTTACAAAAATTAATATTGATGTGTACACATAAGTTTAAAATTTTGGGTGAATAATCAGAATTGATAAGGTTTGAACCGAAATTTTTGCCAACATATGCTCGGAAATTCTTCGTTATAGCCCCACGGGTATGCCAACATATGTTCCAAAAAATTTTCTTCACAATCTGTTTCCTTCCGTCTTTGCATCTAAAACTTTCTTTTCATTATTATATTACATTTGTCAATTTATTTTTTTTCATTGTTTGAGTCGTTTGTCGAAAAATTAAATTTTTTGATTTTTAATATTGTTTTTAATTTTATAATTTTCAATCATAGAGATACATTTTCAACCAGAAGGATAAACTTGCAACCAAGAAGGTTAATTTTCTACCAAAAAAGATTAATTTCTAATAGAATTTTCAAAATTTTAGAACAAAAATTTGAAATTTTCAAGGAATTTTCAACCTTATAGTTAAATTTTCAACCAAAGAAATTTATTTTCAACCAACAATAATAATTTTATACCAGTTAATATACTGCCAACGTTTCGAAAACGGATTGTTTTCCTCATCAGGACATAAAGTTTAGGTTAAATTCCGAAGTTCGTCAAACATCTTAATTATTATTTTAGAATCCTCTTCCTCATCTTCATCACTATGAATATATGAAGTAAAATTAGTTTTAATTAATATCATTTGAATAGAAAATTTTTTTTTTGAGGTTAGAAATTGTAATTGTAAAAATTTACCTTAAAGAGGAGCTTCATTTTTTACTTGAAATTTTGTTTACTTCCTTTAAAAACTTTAAATTGTTTATATTCTTCTAAATTCATACTTTCAAATAGTTAAGAATTTTGTTAACTTAGTCGTAAAATCAGAGACTTCACAACTTTTCTGCTCCATTTTTGCGAAGAGAAATTTGAGAAAGAGAGGAAGAGAATTCCTAAGGTACTATAGTTTCTATATAAATCTAATTACTATATTAAAAATTGGAAGAGTTATAAAATTAAATATTATTAACACCTTATAAATTGTTTTGAAATTTAACATATTACTATTACTGATTAGTTAAATGTATAAACCTATATTGTAATAAAAAAAGAATTTTTTTTAATTGAAAAATTCATCAATTTAAAATTATTTAAGATATTCAATTTTTTAAATTAGAGAATCTAAAATATATATATTATATATTGGACTATAATTATTAAGTTCTGAAATTATATTCAAACAATTCTTGCTGTTTTTCTTTATAAAAACCATTTCTGCTATTAGTCTTTTAAATTGATTAGGTTCATTATGTAAAATTCTAACATTATCCCAATCGATCAAATGTCCTGTTTCAACCTGATGTTTTGCTATGACTTTATGGTTTTGAGGATTTTGTCTAAAATTATCATGATGTTCTTTTCTTCTTGTAGCAAGTAATCTACTAGTTTGACCCACATAACATTTTTCACAATTCAAACATTGAATTTCATATACTACATCAGTGAGTCGCAAATTATCTAATAAATCTTTTCCTAATTTTATGAATTTATCAAGTTTAGAGTCAATTCTAAAATTTGCTGTAATATTAAAATCATTTAAAATTCTTTTAATTTCAAAAGATAACTTTCCATGATAAGAAATTGATACTATTGGTTTAAAATTTAAATTCCCAACTATATTTATATTATTTTGGTTGGTTAAAGAATCAGTAATTGCTTTAATTTTATTGTTAAAATGTGTTTGAATAAATTCTGTTAAGTAATTATTTAAATATAAAGTTTTTGTTTAATAAATTCAATATTTGAACTGTGAAATGATTTATCTGATAATTTTAAAGCTGTATCAATAAGATTTTTTACTATCTAAATTTTATGTTGTATTGGATGGTTTGAAAGAAAATTTAAATATCTACCAGAATAAGTATTTTTACGAAACCAATCAGTGATGATATTACCTGAATTAGTTTTTATAACTTTAATATATCAAAAAGGAATAGAATTATTACTTTCAATTTCATGTATAAATTTAAGTCTTGGATGATAAGAATTAAATTGATTTATAACGTAAAGTAGTTTATCTTTAGGTAATATAATGAAAGTATCATCAACGTATCTAAAATATGTGTGTAAAGAAAAATTTAAATTTTTATCACATTTGATTCTAAATCTTGCATAACTAAATCAGCTAATGTTGGAGAAATAGGAGAACCCATAGGTGTTCAAAATATTTGTCTATAAAAATTGTTATTAAATTTAAATACTGTTTGTTCCATTAAAAATTGTATTCCTTCCTCAAATTCTTCAATAGGTAAATCTGTATAGTTTTTTATATAAATCCATCTACTTAAAATACTATTGATAACTAAATCAAGTGGCACATTTGTGAATGATGAAGAAACATCTAAAGAAACCATGATATGATCAAATGGAATTGTTTTATTAATTATTTTATTTTCAAATTCAAAAGAATTTTTTACTTGATATTTTGGTACTATTAATGCTTTTTTAAGAATATTATTAAAAATATTAGCCATTTTGTAAGTAGGTGAGTTTATTAATGAAACTACAGGTCGAAGTGGACAATTATGTTTATGAACTTTAGGTAACCCATAGATTCTAGGAATGTTAGTATCGTGAACTAAAATATCTTTTCGTAATAATTCTTCACCTGAATATCCATTAATTCTCCAAGAATTTAGCATTTTAAATATTTTATTTTTTAATTATTTTTCTGGGTTTTCATTTAATTTTCATAAGCAATGAAGGATTTTAACAACTAATCTACTCTATTTGGTCTGAAGTAGGTCAATTTACCATCTATATATATTTTTTTATAAATTTTATACCAAAAAAGTTTAATTTTCAACAAAATAGAAAAATTTTGAACCAAATAAATTAAGTTTGAACTGAAGAAGATACATTTTCAACGAAACATGGAATAATTAAATTTTCGGTTAAAAAAATTAAACATAATAGTTCAATTAAAAAAAGAGAGGATTTTCTCCTGAAATGATAAATCATCAACCAAAAAGATTAATTCCCAATAAAGAAGTTTCTCTTTCTACTAAGTAGTTGAAGTTCAAACCAAAAAAGATAAATTCTCAAATAAAACATAATAGTTGATATGTCAACCAAAAAATAGTTTAATGTTAATCTAAAAACAGCTGCATTCCACCAGAAAAGACGAATTTTCAACAAAATAGGTTAATTCTAAAAAAAAGCCACGCGTCTCATCAAAAATTAATCCTTAACAAATTTGCAGATCTGTTTTGAACGCGCACGTTTTGTTAATTAATTTTTTTTTCGTACCTTGCGTCGTTCTTCCAAAAATTTAATGTTTTCATTGTTAATGTTATTTTTCACGATTAGAACAAAAACTACGCTTCCTATTAAAAATAATTAAGAACAAATTGGTAGCTCGTTTTTGGGTAAACAAGTTTTGTTTGTTTATTTTTTTCGTATGTTCTGTCGTTCGTCTAAAAATGCAATTAATAATAATATATTTAATGCTTCACGATGATTCAGTATGATAAATTAAAAATTAAAATTTTTTAAATTTGTCGGTTTTCAATCGTGTGCGAAACTATGAATGTTGTCGACGTTTCATGCAATGCAATTATTCTATTTTTAGTACAGATTTTTGCGTCTAAAACAAAAACTACGCGTTCTATCAAAAATTGCTTCTGGCAAATTTGTAGATCATTTTTGAATACACAATTTTGGTCTCATCATCTTTTTTCGTGTCTTGTATAGATTGACCGCAAAATGGAATTTTTAATTTTTCATTATTTTCTGCGGTCAAAATTTGAATTTTCAATTTTTCGAAATAAATTCAAAAAGTTGTTGTGATAATCTTATAATACTCCTGGAGAGAATTCAGTTTTCTTATTGCGTCTATTTTAGATTCTGCAAAAATAATTAAATCATCCGCGTTCTAACATTATTCATTCTTATGAGAACTTATATAGAGACTTTTAGACCTTTTTATAAGTATCGTTATTTTTCAATTACCTGAGCATTTATTTGATTTTTCTATAACACCCTCATCATTAATTATTTTGACTCTACTTCTAGATTTATCTGTATCGAGTTTTCCTCGTGAGAAATTAATTCACGAGAAAACGGATTGCTCGACAATTTAATGTGTCCTGTTCAAGAAATTGGCCCCGAGTATGCACGTCGGTTCCAATCTTGAGAGGACGATAAATCTGAATCGAATTAAATTATTAGCAATTAATAGTTTAAAAGAAACTTTATCAGTTACATGAGGTTCCCAATTTACACTAAAAGAAACTTCACTCTTTTCCACTTTTAGCCCCTTAATTTTAAAATAGTTCTCAAGTAAAGTAATCTTCAAATTCTGGGTGCAAAATTGCTCTTATTTGTAATGTTCTCATAATTGTAAAATTCCTTCAAAGTTTTATAATTATCATAACGGATGCAGGCACACAGAAGCGAGGTCTAAATTGCATGCGCTTTTTCTTAATTTATAACCATCATGCAATTTTTGCCAATTATCACGCCCGAATAGGCCATTTTCTTCACGTTGAATTATTTCTGAGCGATCATTAATATTATTTTTGGAATCTATGCGACCATGTGGAATTAGCGATTTCGCAATTATTAAGTACGGAGCCCTACTTTTTTACCCTCCCGTGCGAACGACTGAGGATAAAATTATTGGTGATTTTACAAATGAGACGGCATTCCGTGCAAATTTAAGTGCAAGATTTGTCCTCCAGAATGCAATCTCATTTTCCTATTTGTCTTTTACTGTCGTTAGAACTGACGTTATTGAACCATAAATTCTCTAATGGTTTTCAGAATAAAATTTTATAAAAAGAGTATCTACCTTTTAAAAGCCCGTTCTATTTGATTACGAAAAATTCATAACCTTATGCTGGGAATTTTACTAATTCCTAAAGGTGTCATGAATTTTTCTATCAAATTATTGGTTAATTAATGATAATTTACCGAGATTTCAATTCTTCAGTCCTCACTGGTTGAGCTCCCGTATGGAAACGGGTTGAAAAACCAACGAGCACGTTGTGAGAATCAATAAGCCCATCACCACCAATTAATCCCCACTTTTCAAGGAGGTTGCGCACGCAACCGCACCTGTTTCGCGTAGCGGTACATATGACCTATATAAATCTTTCTCCCAGGAATTCGCAAGTCACTCAGTAGCGTATTTATTTTCCATTTCGCCCGCTTTTGAGTGTTATTTGTAGATATAAAATATTTATTTTATACTGAACCGTTTCAGCGTGAATCAGCACAATAATGTCCGTGTCACCCATGATTCTGAGACCCACAAGACCTTTTTGTCTAAAAAAAATCTCGATATCCGAGGTTGAGAGGTTAAACATGATTGGGCTCAAAATCTTTCCCTGTAGAACTCCCTCAGTGACCGGCAATTCCTCCGAGAACTCGTTCCCCACTTTAATGCAAGTTGAGGCTCTCTCATACAGACTTTTTAGAATTCTAATTATTTTTGAGCTAATCCCAATATCAAAAAGTTTTGACCAGATGTGAGAGTGATTAACCGATGGAAAAGCTCTTGAAAAATCCACCACAATGGCATAGATATGTCTATTCTTTTTTTGTAAGTAAATTTGCGAAACCGATGCCAAGGTGAAAATATTATCCATACAGCCCCTACCTCGGCGAAAACTTGCTTGGGCTTCCAGAATAATGTGACACAACGACTCCCATTTTTCCAATATAGCCAACAGAATTAGCGTAAAAATTTTAGGAAGTGATTTTAGAAGGGCAATAGGTCTGTAGTTATTGGGATTGGCTGGGTCTTGTTTTTTATGTATCATATCCGTTAAGGATTTTGTCCAATCGAGAGGTATATATTCATTCTCAAGTATTTTATTCAAAAATGTTTCGAGATAAAGAAGCCAATTGGGCGGCAAGTTTTTGTAAAAATTATTTTAGATTTGATCCGGCCCCGGAGCCTTATTTAGTTTACTTTTGTTAATTGAATAAAAGATTTCGTTAGCTGTAATTCTGCTATCCAATAATGGATGTCGCACATCTGCAAGCAATGACGGTGAGAGACGTCTGACAAGAAGTGTCAGACGGAAGAAGTTTTCCCAATCTTTTGTAGAAAGGATTGTAGATTTTATCTTTAAACCTCTAAATCTATTAACAGTATCCCAGAATGTTTTGTTATCGTTGATACTCTCAACGCTTGCTAGAATATTGGATTCAAAGCTTGCTTGTTTATAAGCTATCAGTGCTTAGTACGATTTTTTAGCTTTGACATAAACCAACTTAGCCTCATCCGAGAAATTTGCCATGCTGGCTTCTTTCAACGCATTAGAAAGATATGATTTGCTTTAGCGACAGTCAGAATCAAACCAAGGTTTGTCACGGTAAAATTTCTCAGTAATATTTTTTCTTATTGGCCACATATCTGCTTTTTTGGCGCTGTCGATAATAGCCTCGGTAAGGTTTGAATTAAGATAATATATGTCTAATTTCTCAAAGCTAACTTCTAGTCTGTGAGACAAGTATAATTCGTTCGAGAAGGTCTCCTGTTTGTCATCCGTCCATCTCAGAAACGTGAAGCTTTCATTTTTGTTTACATTCAGCGCACTTGAGCGACTGAGGTGGAAGAGCAACAAGAGGAGACTAAGACCGGGAAGTGATCCGGGGTATGTGTCGATTGATCCACTTTCAAATCGTTAAGTAAATCTAATGCCTCAGCATTGCACCAAACCAAGTCATTGACACTTTTACGCCCTGCATTAACAAAAGTAAAGTGAGCTGGATTGTCGCTCCGCGATCTACCATTTAAAAGATGAAACTCATTCATCGTCATCAGTTCTACCAATCCCAGCCCCATCCTGTTGTGCGCAATATCGAGACTCTCCCGGTACATTGAAAAATTTGTATGAGAAAACATATCAGGTGGACCCTGGCCTAATCCCCCCACCCTATAGTTGAAATCGCCATATATAGTGATAGGAACGTTGTTGTATTTCTCTGACAGAGCGCATAATGTTTCTTCGAAAAGCTGTAGGATTACTTCTGTATCTACCGTCGGGTTGAAATAGCAGATTCCTACAATAAAATTAATTTTATTTGCGCTAGAAATTCCAACCAATATCCAATACTCTGATTTATCTATGATCTCAATATTTTAATAAAGTTTTTTCATAAAAAGGGCTAGGAGTTTAAAAATCTTACATAACCATGGCAGTTCCAGAAGAAGAAATTTGTGGCATTGTTGACTCGTCCTGATGTGTTTCACTTATTTAACCATTTATATTTTTCTTCTTCGTCTCCCTGGTTGATGATGGCCGATTGTGAAAATTCCATTTCATAAGATTTCCCGCCTGTTCTTTGATAATGGCTGGTGGGGATTCCGAGGCCTTGCGCTTCGCCCTACCCTGTATGCCGCTTTTTTCCCCCATTTTCCCTTTTTCAACTGGTTCCGCCCTATTCCCAGATGATTTGGCATTCTGGATTACAGACTCCAGCTCTGACAGATCTTTGGACTCGAATCTTTTGCCATCCAAATATATTGTATTGTAGCTTAAGGAAGCTTCCAGATCACAATTTCTAGCCTCTTTAAGGTATGGAAGCAGAGTCTTCCTTTCAGTTTGGACTTTTTTAGTATAGTCCTCCGCAATGCTGATCCCAGTGCAGCGCAATTTTTTCAGCTGTGATAAGATCATTTTCTTATCCTTAAAGGAACGTAGCTGAGTTAGGAGGGGACGGGGCTTGTCCCGGATTTTTCCTCCAATCCGTCTAACAGATTCGACCTGTTCGGAGCGTATTTCAATATTGAGATTCTGCTTGAAAATGCCACATATTAACTGCACCATGTCCAGGTCGTCTCCCTCAAAAACACCGAAAACAATCAAGTTGTTGCTTCTTAGCGCTCTGTCCATTGCGTCGATTCTCCGGTCTTGTTCCGTAATAACCAACCTCAGTTTTTCTTGCTCGACTTTAAATTCTTGATTTTCCAGCGTAAGATTGTCAATTTTGTTGTGGAAATTTGAAAGTGAGGAAAATTTCACAATAATGCCTTCTCATTGTTTCAACAGAGATGACAATCTACGCAATCGCATTCTCTTGTCGAATATCTGCTTTGGCATGTTTCCTATTGTTGTAACCTTTCGCTTAATTCAAATAAGGAAAAACCTTTAAAAAATCTTTCCTATATTATTCCCAGACGCGAAAAGTGAAGATAATAATCTCCATCGCTTATCGTTTGATACCTAAAGAAGAAAGAAAATACAAATTTTCAGATCAAAACTCATAATCGTAGTGTACAGAAAAGTTGTCTTATATATAAATCACATTTATCTGCATTGTCTGTTAATAAGGATAAGTGAAGAATTAACTAAACTACTTTAAAGATTGTTTTTATTTAATTGTAACACCAAAATATTTTCAGGTTATTCTAGTTATAATCATCACGTGCAGCACGCTTCGCTCGCAAGTGCGTTCCGCTCGCACCTGCACAACATAAAATTTGAAAAATTAAAAAATCAGCAGCAGAATTTCGGGCTTCTTTTGGGCTCTCCAAAATTGCTCAATTTCTTTCATAAAAAACAATCCGTATCTCCTGAAAACTACCCTTAAAAATATGCACTCAAAGTAAATGTAAGCTTATCAGAATTTTGGTATTTTTTGGGCTCTTCATGGGCACCACTCTTGATTTTTGGACTCTTTTATTTTTCTCAAAAAACTGAACTTTTGGATTGAGGTGCTGAAAGCCTTCACTACAGAAAATTTGAAAATATGATATATTATATACATATATGAAAATATGATTCAAAAAGAAACTCCTGACTCCCAAAAATTACCCTTCAAATAACTTGTGCACCCAGACTAAGTCTAAGCGTATTCGAATTTCGGGCTAATTTTGGGCTGCCCAAAATACTCAAAAATTATTTTAAAAAATCAACCCTGACCCAAAAAAAAACCCCAGGGAAAAGATATGGAATAAGTACGAGAAAACATATACCGTAGCTCTGAGCTAGTTTTGAGCTCACTAAAAATAATAAATTGTCCGAGAACAATCCATAACACTAACATCCTGCATGAAAAAAGTTTGCATGACTCACGCATGGCAATAAACTTGGAAGTATGTGGTTAAAGCTTGGGTCACGGCTGAATGGTAGCATGGCTATAAAGCCTTGCTCTTGTCCGTCTCTCATGCTTAGGACCCGCTAAACACACATGAATATTCTTAAGAACAGGCAAGTGTTAGAGAACAATAGCCCGTGTTGAAAATTAAAATATTAAGTTTGCCAATAGACGAGGCATCTCTAAAAGATAAGTCCACTACCCGGGTGCACCGGATCGTACACCACGTCTTTCCAAACGTCATCTACGAGAAGTTTTTTTTAGTTTAATTTGCGCCAACAGCCAAAATAACTACAAATGGTGAGTTGGCGATCCGGGTGCACCGGGTCGTGCACTAGGTCGTTTAGAACGTACTCTACGAGAACTTTTTAAAAATTTAAATTGTGCCAACATCCAAATCAACTACCCGTGGTGAGTAGACGATACGGGTGCACCGGGTCGCGTACCAGGTAGTTTAGTACGTATGCTACGGGAATCTTTTTGAAACTTAAATTGTTCCAACAACCAAAATAACTAAAAATGGTGAGTTGACGATCCGGGTGCACCGGGTCGCGCACCAGGTAGTTTAGCACGTATTGTACGAGAACTTTTTACTTGAGACGTTTTTGAGTCAATTCTTAATTTCAAAAAATCGAAAAAACCCCGTTTTTCTCGAACAAAAGCGAGATATGAAAAAAGATTAAAGGGCGAAATTGTTCCTCCGACAAATTCCTATAAAAAACTCCATCTATAGTTTTCAAACTCACTTTGGTATCTTGAAAAATATTATGTTTCTTATTTAAATAGGGTTATTCGATTTCTCAACATTAAAAATGTTTTTTTTTTTCAAAAACGGCTACGGCGAAGATTTTTGTCTTGTCAAAAAATAGATTTAAGACGTCCCGGACGTCCTAAGAAAAACTATCTTGGTTGTTGCACCATTGGGTTGAAGTCACTTCAACGGACTTATTTTGGTTATTGACAAAATTTAAATTTCATGAAAGTTCTCGCAGATGACATCTTGAACGACCTGGGCACCCGAAACATCAACTCACCATTTGTAGTTATTTTGGCTACTGGAACAATTTAAATTTTAAAGAAGTTCTCGTAGAATACGTGCTAAACTACCTGGTGCGCTAACAGGTACACCCGGATCGTGGACTCGTCATTGGTGGTTATTTTAGATTTTGGCGCAATTAAAATTATTGAAATGTTCTTGTAGAATACGTGCTCAACTACATGGTGCGTGGCCCGGTGCACACGGATCGTCGAATCACCACTGGTAATTATTTTGGCTATTGGAACAATTTAAATTTTTAAAAAGTTCTCGTAGAGTACGTGCTAAACGACCTGGTGCACGACCCGGTGCACCCGGATTGTCGACTCACAATTGGTAGTTATTTCAGCTGTTGGTTGAATTTAAATTTCAAAAAAGTTTTCGTAGATGACGTTTGGAAAGACCTGGTGCACGATCCGGGGAACGCGGAGCATCGACTCACCATTTGCAGTTGTTTTGGCTATCGACATAATTAAAATTTTTTTAATTTCTTGTACAAGACGTTTTGAACGACCTGGTGCACTCTCTGGTTCACCCGCGTAGCGGACTCACCATTTAGAGATGTGTTGGTTATTGGCAAACCTAATATTTTAATTTTCAACACGGGCTATTGTTCTGTAACACTTGCATGTTCTTAAAAATATTAATTTGTGCCCGCTCCCCTCCCCTCTTGAACCCCATCTGGATCCGCCCCTATTTGCACACTTATCGATAAACAATAAGAAGCAAAAATAACATAATACTCCAAAAATAAATAATTCAGGGTGTCTAGATTCTCAAAATATATTTACTTCATCGAAATTTTGACCCTCCGTTTTTCCTAATAACAACTGACTTTGGGATTACATTAGGGCTATATTTATTTTGGACCAATAGCAGATTTTTCGGTTCGTTGAAAAAATTCTTTGATAAAAATCCCTATATTACATCTTACAGATGGAATGGATAGGCAGTGGCTAGGTCAAATTCAACCTCGAAGGGACCAGCAGAGTACAGGACTAGATCGTGATCCGGTGCCTAATGCATATGATGCTATTCAATCTGGATTCGCGACCCCCCGTCGAAGAGAACGGAGACCTTCAAGTCAAGCTCAAGGATCCACACGTGGGCGTTAGTATATTATAATTCTTTTAAACTAGCAAAAATTGGTCGAGATTCAGAAAAAATTCCAATTTTATTTCTTAACCGCCAGTAAATTATTCTCGCTGAACGGCGTTGGCCTCTGGAGGCCTTTGAAACAAGTTTCGAATTTTAACTTAACAAAAACATATTATCATATTAAATTTAATTGCGCATCTTTTTTAATTAAACAAAAATGTTGTAGCTTTCCATGTTCTCAAAGTAAACCCGAAAACCCGTCTTTAAAAAAACAACTTTCTGTAAACGTTAGAAATTTATAAAAGTTTATGAAATTTGTGGAAATTAATGATAATTTATGGAAATTTGTGGAAATTTATGAGAATTTATGAGCATTTACCGAAATTCATCGGAACGCTTGCTGCTTATACGGTATCTGTAAATAAAAGTTTTGCTGGACGCATACGCAACAGCTCAGGCTATAACTGCTTCAATTTGCAAGAACACTGCTAACTATAACTGCAAAATAAACAAAGCCGAGAAAATCGACAAAATCTGTTCGAATTTTCCGCCTGTACCGCGGATCCTAATTCATTTTCTGCACTTTTTTTTTTGTCTTGAATAATTTTTATATTAACTTGTTATATCTGCCAAACAAGTGTTTAAAAATGTTAAATAATCATATTGAAAATTCAGTTAACAGTGTTAATTGGGATGCTGGAATTCGGAAAAATGCCGTAACCGGCAGTTACGGCTCTGTTCGAATTACGGTCCCCAGAAACAGATATGCCGGAATTTGAGAGAACGCCATTCATGGTAAAAGAATATTAAATAATTAAATTATTACAAATTATTATTCAGTAATGAAATTATAATTATTTCAAAAAATTTTCAGTTCAAAGTTCTGCGTTAAGATGTGTTCAGCATTGCACTGCATCATGTGGCTCTCGCAGCTAATCAGCTACTTTTTTGCATAAATTTTGTCAAGTTTTCTTGTATTTTTATTTTTTCTACAATTTTATATGTATAGGTCTGCACGTTGAGGTTTGTTTTTTGAGAACCTATAGGCTTTATTATGCATGGTTGATCGTTATTTTTGTATGTGGATTTGTTACTGATTTAGTTGACAAGAAGTCACAGTTTTTGCTTAGCTTTTTTTTTGCCTCTGAGAATTTAATTTCAGGCAATTTATAAGTTCAATCTGTCAATCTGAAATTTTTAGGTTAATTTAAGGCACAAATATTGCTGACATCCCGTCAAACCTTCACTTAATATTTTTGGAGATTATAACATATCCTACTTACACGGAAAAAATGTATCCGTGAAGAAGTCACGAACTTGTAGCTAGGTCTCAGATACGAGATAAAAAAATGACACATTAAATCCTTATTTCTATGAGAAATATATTGATAAATTTCGAAGTTTCTTACGAACAGTTCGAATTTCCTAAGAACAGTTCCTAAAAATATCAGACTGAAATAAAAAGAGGAAAAATTTTATTTGTGCGATTTAATTTTATATTAATTTATAAATTCGCAACTCAGAAGATTCGAACCCTCAAAGACTGCTTACTCACAAGTTTCTAAACATAAACCAGGAGTGCGTAAACACGCGCAGCCATCAAGGCCAGACAAAAAAGGTATTATAAAATTTCTAGCCACTCATCCGACGAGCTCGAGGCACACATACGAGCGCACACACGCACCGCGCGTTTGGGAGAGTGTGTGTGTGGGCCACGTACAGGCGAACTTAGTTTCGAGTTCCCAGATTTGTCGGGCAAGCTCGTGAGTGCTCTGAGAATCTTTTCCCAATCACTCGTAATATTTTTGTAATTATTCACGTAAAAAAAAAGTGATGAACCGTTTTAGAATTTTCACATCGAGTTCGTCAATCTTTCTCAAAGTTCGTAGGTTATTTACGAAAATACATAAATATCCGATGAATTTTTCTCATATCCGAGACCTAGCTACTAGTTCGTGACTTTTTTACGGATAAATTTTTTCCGTGTATAAAATACGATAAATATGATCAAAATAAGATAAGGAAATTTGTTTCCCGTAAAATCTTGAACTTTTCTTTATCTCCATGACAATCTTTTCCTTGGAATTTGTTTCAGCTTTAACTCATGAAAAACTTTTCACAAACGACGTACATGTCCAACACATAGATTTAAGCAGGCATCGATTAACACTACCTTTTTATAATTTCTGGATATCAACAATATTTTAAATATTTTTGTGTTATTCTAGTGAAAACGTTTCACGAACAACTTAAATATACACTATCCAAAATACCGAGATCCTCGCTTCAATCGACATTTTTCCCAAGTGTTCGCGCACACACTTCTGCTAGCACAAATGAATTTCAGGATTGCACGACTGAAAATCATTCGAATGTTAACATTCATCGTCTCCGGATTGTACTGAAAACATACACTCGTCGAAAAAGTCCCTCTTCTCCCCCTAGGTGCAAACGTAAGGATGCTGATTTTTTATTTTGTTTATTTAAAAAATAGAATATCTGAAAAGTTGCAAAACTGGCGCCATTTTTAAAGTCAAAATTGAAAAAAGACGCATTGTACCACTTTTCATTTATTCTTACTATTTCTCATCGGTTTTGAAAGATTGAAAAAAACTTGACAAACTTGAAAAAGGAAAGCCTCAATATGTTAAAAATTGCAAGATGGCTTGGTTTAAAAAGAATAAGTTTCAAAAAAATTCATTTGACCCTTAAAATGTTTGAATATTCGTGAAAAAAGTTAAAATGCTGCTATGTTAATATTAGACAACAGTTGTCTCCTTATTTTCTACATACAAAACATATTTCAGTGGCAAGCTAATCTTGAACATGTCACCCGGCCTGCATGATTTGAAATGGATTTGGTCCATATCAAATCTTGAAATATTATTCTTTACACTTGATTAAGTTGAAAGAATGGATTTTATGTTTGCAAATACCAGTGCATGGGTGTCAGTCCCTAGTAATTGTTGCTCAATTCCATTATGAAAAAAGCAAGTGCACCAACACAAACAGCTGATGAATTTAATTTTGATTTGTTTAGGCTTGATGAATTTAGTTTAACAACTTTCTAAGCTTATCAATTTCTAAAATGTGGTGAAAAAATTACTGAACGTTGATAATCCCTCTGAAACCATTTTTATCCAGTTATTTCTTCATAAGAAATGTAATACATTTTTAAGCTTCTGTGCTTTACTGAGAGGCATTTCTGGATAGTTGCTTTAGCAATTGTAGGCATTTTGGTATCAATCTACATACTTAATATAAAACGGCATTTTTAAAAGTATAAATAAAAATTTTATTTCGGTTTTTTAATAAAGAAATACTATTTAATTTTTTTCAAAACCCAAAATTAATAGCCCTATGCGGACTTTATTTATCTTTCATTGGAAAAAAGAAACGTTGCAATCGGATCTTAATTGCCGTGTGAAAATCAATTTGTTCGTAGGCACTGTCTTTGCCCCAGAGTGGAGTCGTACGGTGAAAACTGTGAAAAGCGTCAGGCTAGACTTTTTGTTAGCGTTTCGGCGATGCGCTTGTCCAGTGAGAACCAAACCATTGCTCAACACAGTTTCTATCCTGACGCAAGCGCGAACGCCCGCTCGCATTCAGTTTTGCGTTCGAGCATGCACCTACCTCTAAGGAGGAAAATTGTGGACTTAGGATATTTTACCTAAGGCCTCAACTTTTCCCAAATAGTTCACAAGAAGAAGTACGGAACAAGTGTTGAGAATATGAGCAAAAACGAGTTAAGGATTTAACTCGTTTTTTCCAGTAGCGCTTGGACTAACCCATTTTTTCCAGCACTTATATTTCGATTCGGTTCAACTCCAACCGAACCCTTGATTCGTTTTTGGCAACGCTGATACTTTCGTTCAGTTCATGTCTCGACGATCGAGAATAAATAAAATTGATGGGTTTGTCTCCATAATAAAAACTTTGATCCAGCGCAATATCAACGATTTTTCAGAAGATTCAAAAAACGTTCTCAAAAATTTAATTTTTAATTTTGAAGAAAGAAATGTATACTCCTAAAATACATCAATGCTGAATTGATGCCTGTACAGTTAGATTGGAAAATTATATTATATTTAAACAAGATTAGTGATAATTATCAAAAAAATGCAAATTTCGGGGGTTCGCTGAACAAATTTTCTAATAAAAATCCCTGTATTATATGGTACAGATGCGGTCATGCCATAACCAGACATGGCATCTGAGCTTATGCAATTGCAGGAGTTGCAAAATCAACTTGACGGACTGGGCATCTCTTATGAAAACAATTATCATGCATGTAAGTACATATTAATTTTTTGAATTTAAAAAAAAATTGTTGAGGTTTAGAACAAAAAATAATTCCATTTCAAAACCGCGAATAAATTGTTGTTGCTGAATGACATTGGAGACCTTAGAAACAAGTTTTGAATTTTAACTTACAAAAGTACATATTCTTATAGAAAATTTAATTGTGCATCTTTCTTCTCTGCACAAAAATGTTGTAACTTTCCCCGTTTTCAAAGTGAATCCGAAAAACACGTAAAGAATCAATTCCTGCAAATTTTAGAAATTTATGGAAGTTTATGAAATTTTTGGAAATTAATGATAATTTATGGAAATTTTTGGAAATTTATGAGAATGTATGAGCATTTACGGGAACTCATGGGAACGCTTGGTGATTAACCGGTAGCTTTAAATAAAGGTTTTGCTGGACGCATACGCAATAACTTAGGCTATAACTGCATCAATTTGGAAGAACACTGTTAACTATAACTGCAAAACGACCGAAGCCAAGAAAATAGACAAAAACTGTTCGAATATAGAATTATGTATGGCCATTTTACCTTTTTTTGATACGTTTTTATTTCTGAGCATGGACCCTGCTCTACCGATAACCTGCTTACCCTTATTTATGCGCCTATCTAACTCCCCATCTATTTTCCCGTCGCTAGTAAATAGGCTACCCAGATATAAGTACTTGTCAACTTGTTCTAATCTCTCATCATTCAGGACAATGTTGCACATTGTTTTCTCAGTTTTTCCTTCAAACAACATGATTTTTGTTTTATTTACGTTAATTTTAAGGTCCATGTTTTTCATGCTTGCATTAAGTTTATTCAACATTCTTTGCAAGTCCTCGATTGATTCTACCATAATAATCTTGTCATCTGCAAAAGCTAACCCACGTAACTTCACTGTTTCGAGATCTATACCTTCTTCGTCGAAGAGGGCCATTCTTAGACACTTATCCATAAATATGATAAATAGTCATGAGGACATAACGCATCCATGTTTCACGCCTTGCATAATATCGAACCAGTCACTCAGTTTCCCATTTACTCTTACACTCGCTTTACTACCTGTATATATTGATTTTATCGCTTGTAGGAGCCATCCATTGACTCCGTACTCTTTAAGGACTTCCCAAAGTTTACTTCTATTTACCTTGTCAAATGCTTTTTCTAGATCAACAAATGCACAGAAAACTTTCTTTCCTACTCTCAAGCTTTTTTCTGTGATCTGTCTTAAACTAAATATCTGCTCTGTACACGATCTTTCTGGCATAAATCCACTTTGGACTTCCCATATCTTTTCTTCTGTAATTTTCATTACTCTACGAATGAGTATTTTTGAGTATATTTTACTTACGGTACTTAGTAAGCTTATACCTCTGTAAATACTGCAGTTGCTTTTATCTCCCTTTCTTTTGTATATTGGTACGATAATCGCGTTTCTCCAATCGTCTGGGACTTCTCCCGTCTCGATACATACATTTATCAATTAGCACAACCTGTGAGGTATGTACTCGCCGCCGCATTTAAGCATTTCAGCGCTAATACTGCACGGTATGCCTGAACCAACTTTAAATGCAAGTTCATAGCACATCCAATTTTATTTTTGGATTCGATTTAGGGGCTCAAAAATAGTGCGCAAAAATTTTTTTAGCCAAATCTCCCGAGCCGTTTTTGAGAAAAGTGTTTTTATGGGTTAAAAATAAAAATTTTCAAAAAAATGTGATGAATTTTCAATTTTTTCACTTTATGTAACGAAATATGGTAAATAAATATAATATCAGTCCATATCAATACTGAAACAAAAAATAATTTATTTTAATACATGCCGGGCATTGTATTCTTGTACAGCTTTCAGTAAGTTACTTGGGTATCGAGGGTGTGTGCTCGAAACTTTATATTTAGCCCATGCAATAAGTCCATTATTTCTAACAGCATTTTGCAAGAATTACCTGCGAACGCTGGACGCTCATGTACAAACTCGCGAGTAACATTACACATCCTAGCCCATTGGAGACTCTCATCTTCGAATTCCGTCAGCATGTGTTTATTCATTTTGTTCACAACCCTAAGCATCGGATGTAGTTCTGGTGGTGGAATTATTTCTAATATTTCTGTGTAAGCGTTTTCTGAGAAAATTATAGGAGTATTTGTACAATTTTTATATACTCCTTCGCAGATGATGTTTTACTTCCACTGTCTTGCCACGCAAAAAAATTTTCCTTACAACTTCCAACAGTTCTGTATTCCCCACACGCGTTTAATTAATCTTTTGATGCAGTACACCATGTGCAAGGAAAACTGCTTACGTGTGACATGATGCCCGTTAATACGTTGGCAAGTTTTAAATCAGTTGCTATTGTCCCTTTTAAATCCTTCAATTTTAAGTTTAACCACATCAATAAAACGTTTTCATATTTCTCTTGTGTATGTGCCACTATCCCAAGCAGCAGTAATTTCTTGACGCCAGAATCCTTAAACTTTTTTGCGACAACGCCTTTGGTATACTTCTGTCGACTTCTACATTTGCAAGTTCTGATTCATCCAAAGATTGCATCGAAAGGCAAATTTTCAAAAAATCTCCGCCACTATCTATTCCGAATTTCAAATGCATTTCACCAACTTTCCTTTTTTCTTCAACAAACTGAAATAATCCTTTTACATAATTGCAAAATCCTAAAGTTTCTGCAGTAGTTGCAGTATCGTTATTCTTAGTGTTAATCACATTACACTTTTTCATACTGAATTACAAATCAAGAGAATGATTCAAAGTTCATAATTTTTCTCTAGACCTGGTTGAAATAATTTTCTGTCATTCGTAGCGACGCGAAGAGCTGCTGTAATACCATGTACTTTATTCTTTGAAAGGCCATAACTTATTCCAATTTTTAAAACATCTTCAGTAGAAACACGCTTCCGCTTTTGCTTTCTGATTGCTGTTCAGTCAAAGAAATTTTCAAAGGATTTCCATGCTACTGAGATAAAGCGATTACAGTATTTCTATCTGATTTATTTTCTTCAATATTTGTCGCTTTTTCATTTGAAATCACTTTAATCAAATGACACACCAAGTGTTCTCTTTCTTTTAGGGGTATACCGTTTATAATATGATTTTTTAAATTTTCTTAATGCTTCAGCGCACAAAAAAATTTGATCCTTGTTCTAGATATGTTTACATTAGGTACGAGACTCCTCCATCAATGTTTACATTCACGTGTTGCTATGTGGCGTTGTGTTAACACAGGCATTTTTTTGACCTTGCATTTAAAGTTGGTTCAGGCACACCGTGACTGTCTACACCAGCAGCCTTACCGTTTTTTAAGTTGTCAATTATATCTCTAACTTCAGTGACACAGACTTTCTCAATCGGGTTTTCCGATGCATTATGTTCTATGTCGCAGTTCTGTTGCCCTATATCTTCACTTCCTAATATTTCTTTGAAAAAATCTTTTGAAGCGTCTACCATCCTATCTGTATCAAAACTTTCCTTCATCTCTTTAAATAATAGTTTCATGGTTCCTTCAAAGTATTTTTGTATTTTCTTCTCTTCTTCTGTTCTGATTTTATCTTTACTTTCCTTGACTAGTCGTTTAACTTTCCTGTTTTTGTGTCTGTAATCATTTTCAAGTCTATTTCTCTCCTCATCGCTAAGACCTGTGATGTTCAACGTTCTCTCGTACGCTTCTCTCTTTTCTTGTCGGGCTGCCTCAATTTCATCATTCCACGATGCATGACCAGACTTTCTTCACACAACCGCCGTACCACATACTTTGATCGCAGTTTTAACAATGTTATCCCGTAACATAGTCCAAGCGCTATCTATATCTTCATTGCTTGTAAGCGCCCAAGTGTGTTTGTTTAGTTTTTTTTGTTCTCTTTCTTCTCCATCCCCGCCCTGAATTGATTTTATAGACTAGAAGGTAATGATCAGTATTACATTCGGAACCCCTCATGACTCTTGTATCTTTCACTAGTTCTCTTAGTCTTTCATCCGCAACAACGAAGTAAATTATACTGCGGTTATTTCCTTGACACCAGGTATAGGACCTTTTTTAAACATAAGCTAACTAATTTTTCCCCGTTATAATTTTTTCTTGTTGAATCCCCAAACTACCTAGCACCCTTTCTGTGTCTGTATCCTGACGTTGAACGCCGACCCATCCGTTCATATCTCCCAGTAGGATTATTCTTACCTTGATTGCAAGAACTTATTGTATCATATAAAGTGTCCCAGAAGGCGTCTTTGACTTCTCTCGAATCCCTATATATATATATATATATATATATATATATATATATATACCATTAAACCATTTCCCTTTCAGGGTAGGCGTGACACTGCCCGATTCGGGTAGTGTTTCTAGGTTTTTCTTGTAGTTATAAATAACTACAAGTGTGGGCTCACCACACCCACGATGTGCCAACAGCACTCATGTCAGTATTCTTGAATGGTCACCCATCCAAGTACTAACCGCGTCCAACGCTGCTTAACTTCAGTGATCTGACGAGAACTGGGTTTTTCAGCGTGGTATGGCCGTTGGCAATGATGATTTATTATAATATATGTCTCTGGTCCTATCTCTTCCATTAATAATTTGATTGCGAGGGTTCAGAATGATATTACCATAGTGAATTAATGGGCACTAAACAATAGGGTAATGTCGAACCCTTCAAAAACGAAAGCAATTATTATTGGACAGTTCTCTTCGCCGTCCATTGCCACATTAGCGTCCTTCTCTCAGCTTAAGGTGGCCTTGTCGTTGCATTTGTTGACTCGGTGAGGGATTTAGAGTACATCCTTAACCGTGCCCTCTCCTACAAAAGAGAAAATTATTGAAATATCAAGGAATACCTTCAGAGTACTCCAACAGCTTAAAAGAAGCAAGGAATCCTTGCCAACATCAACTCGGATTCTTCTTATTAATAGGCTTATCTCTTTTATAACAGAACCCCTCAATATCTTCTACATCTCTTTGAAAATAGACATGTGACTTTACCTGCTTAGTCTAGCCTTCGTGTTAGAAAAACGGTCCTTAACGTTCCACATCACAAATCTTGTAAGTTGCAAAGATCCTTGAAGGTGAGGGGAACGCGTTTTTGGAATAAGGTACCTGAATCAATTAGGAATGCACCTTCGCCTTGTCAAGTTAAAAAGCTATACATTAACTTTTTGTTTAGCATTGATCATTCTAATCTTGAAATTTTGCACTGGTAAATTGTAAATTGTTAATTTTTCTGAATTTTAGTGACGTTTTGGTTCTTATTAGTATTATAACAATTAAATCTTTGCATTTCCATCCATAGTTTATATCAGTTTTCCAACAATTAGGTCTTAAGTTCGCTAATGCTATCTGTAATGCAAACCACTGGCTTATATTAGCATATATTACTCATATTTATCATATGATTTATTATTTTTATCTTCAAACATCTGTAATTATTTGTTTACCTACGTCGTAATCGCCGTTTTACCAGAGTTGTTACATTATTTTGTAAAATATATGTATAATTTGTCGCTTAGAGGGCTGTTTAGCGGTAGGGACTTAAAAATAGATCTTAATTCTAATAAATTCTACTTTTGAATAGCTAGAATTGACAATTTTTGAATTTAAAACTATGGAAATACAAATTATTCAATTTTCAAGAATTATATTTTAAAGGCTTACAATGGAAAATTCTTCAATTTTAAAGATTTGCAGTTCAAATATTTAAAATTTTGAAGATTTACAATGAAAACTCTTTAATTTTAAAAGATGTATAAATAACAATTCTTTAATTGTGATGATTTTTAAGATCAAAAGTCAAGGGGTTTCTACTTTTATACCATTAAGCCATTTCCCTTTCGGGGTGAGCGTGACTCACTCGGTGATGAAGGGAGTAATGTGGGAGAGGGAGTTTACATTTTTCGATTGATCTAGAATTCCTCTGTTATTTAATTAAATGATACGTTTGTTCCGCAGAACTGCTCCGCCTCAGGTTGCTGATCAATCTTTTTAACGATCAACCCCAGTGAAGAGCGTCACAAAGTCATCATGTGAAGCTCCCCACTTGGGCCTATGTGTATCCAAGGTTATTTATTTGAGGCGTCTTTCACTCCACTGAAACTCTTTTTATAAACTATTTATCGCCAAACTTTTATGTCCTGGCATACTTCTCTAGCTTCCTGCACGTCCATGCATTTTTTCATGCAAGCTCTCCTGTTTCTATGGCTTCTTATGTGTTTTTGGATTAAGGTCTCATTCACACATTCTAATCATTCATTCCGCGATCTGCATCTGGGCACACTGACACTTATTTTACCTTCAAACAATTACTTCGTCAGTCGTTCATCTTTCATTCTCACAACATGCCCAAACCATCTTCGCGAATTTATTTCACGTATGCCAACTAGCGTCTTCTCTATACCACATTCTTTGAGGATTATCTCATCACTCACTTTGTCCATTTTTTAAAAGTTTAATTCTTCTAGCAGGATTTGAAATGATTCAAAATAGTTTACGGTATTTTAAACTATGCAAGGGCATTTTCAAGAGATTAAAAAATTTCAAGACATTTCAAAAGATTGGAAATATTTTAGGAAATTTCAAAAGATTTCAAAGGAATTTATAATTAAAATTTTCATTAATATACAAATTTTTTAATTATTTTTTAATTTCATGATATTTCAAAAGATTTTGAAGGGATTTCATCAGATTTCCGAGGATTTCTCTGTTTTTAAGAGATTTTCAAGGCACACAAGTTTTTTTAATGAATTGTCGCGGATTTCTGGAAATATCATCAAATTTCAGAGAATTTCACGGGATTTCATGATATTTTAAAAGATATAAAAGAATATATTCTCAAAAAGTGAGAAATTTCGTAGGGTTCCAAGCGTTTGGAGAGATTTTTAAATAATTTTTGCAATATATTAGAATTCATTTCGAATTCAACCTCGATTCTTTTTAATTCTGTTGAATTCTGCAGCATTCTCTTGATTTTTTTCAATTCACGTGAATTATTCTTTATTCATTTAATGCTACTTAATACGATGAATTTTTTTATTTCTGTTTAGTTTTTGTTCAATTCATCCTGAAATTTCTGAAATGACGAAGATTCTCAGGCATTTCATCAAATTCTTTTAAGTTTCCTCGAATGTTAGATATGCTTTTGAAACATTTTCAGAACATCCCAAAATCGTACAAAGTTTAGGTAAGATTACGTTTAAAAAGTGTTTAATGTCATGAAGATGCCATAGAAATGTTTTTGGATTATTCCACGTTTTTAAAAGATAATTTTGCCTGACTTAGGATGTTTTAAGAATATTATAATAGTATTGTTGGCAATGTGCAGATTATTAAACATTAAATAAATGGATGGACGAATGAATGGGAATAAAAAAACAGGGTTTGACACACAAACAATCACAAGTTAAAAACACCAATGTATGCTAGATAAAACACTTAGGTTTATTCAAGTAAACGGGTATACACTTTAAATTGGGAAATCGATGTGGAGTGAGAAAAATACCTTGAGATGGCAATGCAAAAAAGAATGAATATCTGAACTACTCTGAGAATAGACTTTACGCGCCGCTGGTCACGCTCAGACTAACTGATGTACCTAAGGACCAGTACGACAGTCCTTCAAATCCTTAGAACTTAGACCTTAGAATCTGTAGATTCCCTTTAATACTTTAAGCTTTCCCTACAATTATAATGACACTAAATCGTTGCATATCTAACACCCTTCCTCAACGATTAAACTTTGATGTTTCTAAATCAATCCGCACTGCTTTCGAAAAGTTGACAATTTAATAGCATTAAGCGGTTTAGTCAACATGTCCGCTAACATGAATTCTGTCGGGCAATATTCAAAAAACATTATACCTGTATCCTTTAAGTCTCTGACATAATGAAACTTAGTTGCAATATGTTTCGTCCTGGCACTGAATCTTTTATTTGTAATTAATTTTAAACACCCTGTATTGTCTTCAAAAATCTTCGTTGGTCCATGTTGAATCATTCCAAATTCTGATAACAACTGTCTTAGCCAAGATCCTTCTTATGCTGCCTCTCCAAGTGCAATATATTCTGCCTCCGTCGAAGACAACGATACACAATCTTGCTTCTTGCAAGCCCAGCTGATGGTGGCTCCATTGAACTTGAATACGTAGCCGCTGTTAGACTTCCTGTCAATTTTATTTTGTGCCCAATCTGCATCTGCGTAGCCCATCAATGAATCGCCGTCTTCACTGTTAGGATCTCCAAGCTTCAGTTTTAAATCCTTGGTGCTCTTAAGATACCTTGCAACTCTTTTTGCCTGATTCCAATCGGTTTGATTTGCGCCTACATTATGCTGGCTCAGGATTGAGATGCTTGCTGCAATAGCAGGCCTTGTATTAACGGTGATTTAAAGAAGCTTTCCGATGAGTCTTCGATAGGAATTATTATCTTCCATCGGTTCTTCATTTTCTCTAGTTTTAACGTATCCGGTATCTAAAGGAATTTGTGATATTTTTGCTTCCTGCAAACCAGTTGTTCTTATCATTTTCTCAATGTATTGTGTCTGATTGAGAGGAAAAATTCCGTCTTCATCTTGGTCGATCTGGATTCCAAGGTACTGCTTTAATTTCCCTAGGTTGTTCAACTGAAAATGCTCTCCTAAATCTTGTCCGGTTTGAAGAATTAGATCCTTGTCTCTGCTGGCGAGTATTAAATCATCCACGTAGCTGATTAAATATATTTTTCCTTTCTGAGTTTCTTTAAAGAAATAACAAGGGTCTGCTTTCCCTTGAGTAAATCCAAGATCCTGTAATGTTGTATTTAGTTTCTCGTTCCAAGACTTTGCTGCTTGTTTTAGGCCATAAAGAGATTTATTTAATTTTCATACAAGATGCTCTTTACCCTGGACTTCAAAACCCTCTGGTTGCTTCATTAAAACATTTTCTTTTAAATCCCCATTTAAGAACGCAGTCTTAACATCATAATGGTACACCTGTAATTTATCTTTACCTGCGATGGTCAGCAGCGTCCGGAAGGTATTTGCTCTCACAACAGGTGCGAAGACTTCGACGTAGTCAACTCCGAACTTTTGTGAGAATCCTTGAGCTACGAGCCTCGCTTTGTGTTTAGTGAAATCACCTTCACTACTTCTTTTTAATTTAAACACCCATTTACAACCAATCACCTTTGCACCAGCAGGAGGCTCTATTAAAGTCCATGTTTCATTCTTCTGTAACGAGTCCATCTCCTCTTCCGCTGCTGCTCTCCATTCGGAACAAGTCGATGATCTCATAGCTTCCTTGTAACTCTTCGGTTCTTCGTCTGCTTCAACTGCGACACCTGCTAGGTACCTTTGGGGTGGGACCCACAAGTTGCTTCTGCCAGAATGCCTGAATGGAAATTGTGGGCGTTCCTCCGTTTCTTCACTGTCCTCCGATGATGAATTCCTTTGATCGATGGAACTTGATGCATCCTCGAATTCACTTGAATGATTGCTCTCATTTTCCTCGATGTCCTGGTTTCGCTCTTCTTCTCGTCCTTCATAAACTTCTGACAATTCATTCGGTATTTGAACGTTCACTTCATTGACTTTATCCTTAGTGATGATTTCTTTACTGCGATTTACTTCTACATCTTCCTCGATGTCCTTGAATATGAAATCGCGACTAATTGTGATCTTGTCTGTGTTTGTGTCCAGTAATCGCAATCCTTTTGAGGTTTCTGAGTATCCTACAAACGTCAATTCTTTTGCCTTCTCGTCCAGTTTATGCCTTTGTTCCTTAGGGATATGTGCTAGAACTTTACTTCCAAAAATATGCAAATTCTTTACATCTGGTTTCCTAGAAAACCACAATTCGTACGGTGTTTTTGTGCGACATTTTGTTGGAAGGAGATTTTGCAAATAATTTGCCGTGTTCACCGCTTCTCCCCAGTATCTTTTATGCATACCTGCATCGATTAACATGCATCTTTTCATTTCACACAGGGACCTGTTTTTTCTTTCCGCTACACCGTTTTGCTGCGGAGTGTAGGCGACGGTGTACTGAACGCGAATCCCTTCCTTCTTTAAATAATCTTTCAGATCATTATTTACATATTCCCTTCCTTGATCTGATCTGATTATTTTAGGCTTTTTCTGGAATTGTGTCTTTGTAAATTCTACAAATTCTTTAATTAGGGGTGTGGCTTAACTCTTGAATTCCATTAAATGCACTGTTGTAAATCTGCTGTAGTCATGAATGATCGTAAGAATGTACCGCTTCTTACCTGGAGTGGCGGGTTCCATAGGACCACAAACATCTGTGTGAATGAGATCCAACGTTTCCATTGTCTTGCTTTCCGAAACTTGTGGAAATGGTTTTCGAGCTAGCTTCCCTTTTACGCAGCACTCGCACTTAATTCTCATTCCACAATACTTAATCCTGATACCTGTAGCAAGCCCTTTATTTTCGAGTTCCTTGATTGCTTCAATATCTCGATGCCCGAACCTTTTGTGCCATTGATGTTGACAATCTTCATTGTGTCGATCTTTAGTTGCCGATAAATAGGCTGTTTCTGTAGTGACCATTCTGTACAGGTTGTATCAACAAGCCCTTCCGACGGCGACTGTCTTTGTTCCAGAAATTATTTTGCAGCTATTGTCATTGAACACCACTTGGTGTCCCTTTTGAGTGATTTTTCGTACAGAAAGTAAATTGCTGTCAAAGGATGGCACATAGAGCACATCTTGCAGTTCAACCATGACCTGAGTGCCGTCTTCATTTACACACTTTAATGTACCATTTCCCAAACCTAGGACCTTGGCCTTATTGTTACTCTCAGCCAAGCCAACAGTAGTATTGAGTGGTTGAAATTCCTTGAAAAATTTACGGCTGTTCGTCATGTGGCTCGATGCGCCCGAATCCAAAAACCAGTCGCCTGACCCTTCGTGTTCCTTTGCCATAAAACAGATGTTTGCCTTATTTTCTGAGCTGTGTCCTTTACTTTCTCCTTCCTTTTTGGCCTTCCAGTATTTGTATTTCCTGCATTCCTTTTTCTGATGGCCTGGCTTTTCACAGAAAAAGCATTTTGTCTTCTGAGCTGAATTATATTTGCTGCTGCTTGATACTTTCATCGCCGTTTCGCTTGAAGAATTTTCGGTCTGTTTTTCTTTACGCTTTCTGTATTCTTCTAGAAGTCTTCCTTTAATAAAAGTTATTGTAAGCTCTTCTGGTCTTGATTCTAGTGCCGTAACGAGCGTTTCATAAGAAGGTGGTAAACTGTTCAGGATCATTGAAACGAATAGATCTTCATCCAGGACTTTCTCGATTGCTGCAAGTTTATCTATAATTTCTTGCATCAAACTTAAGTGTTTTTCGAGATCCCCGCCTTCTGATAACTTTTGATTGCACAAACGCTTTAAATAATACCTTTTACCATTTGAACTTGACTTCTCGTGGCAATCCTTTAATGCTCTCCAAGCTTCGAGAGCAGTCTTCGAGTTCCTCACATGTGCGAGCTGATCATTTTCCACGAGCAAGATTATTTTTTCTTCCAATTCCGGACTTCTGTATCTGGCGTCGTTGGCGCTTCCTCGGTGATAACCTGCCATAAATCTTCCGCTGTAAGCAACATTTCCAGCTTGCACTTCCATATTTGGAAATTTTCGTTGTTCAGTTTTTTAATCCTGTATTCTGTAGCGAACATAGCTGAGTCACTCATTTGTATTCCATAGTTATCACTGTTAACTTTACTTTTAACTTATTCACTTCTTTTTTTGTCACTGTTAAATTTCACTTCTCACTCTTCACTTTAACTGTATCTTTACACCGATATCACCCACTGTTTTAAAGTCACTTTAGTTTTTCTTTAGTCACTTCAGTTTTTCCTTTAGTCACTTTTGTTTTCCTTTATTACCCTTAAACTTCTTGGTCGACCGACATCATTTATTAATGTTTAATGCTATATCTGGGTACATGGGCCCAAAACCTGTTGGCAGTGTGCAAATTATTAAACATTAAATAAATGGAAGGACGAATGAATGGGAATAGAAAAACAGGGTTTGACACACAAACAGTCACAAGTGAAAAACAACAATGTATGCTAGATAAAACACTTAGGTTTATTCAAATAAACGGGTATACACTTTAAATTGGGAAATCGATATGGAGTGAGAAAAATACCTTGAGATGGCAATGCAAAAAAGAATGAATATCTGAACTACTCTGAGGATAGACTTTACGCGCCGCTGGTCACGCTCAGACTAACTGATGTACCTAAGGACCAGTACGACAGTCCTTCAAATCCTTAGAACCTTAGACCTTAGAATCTGTAGATCCCCTTTAATACTTTAAGCTTTCCCTACAATTATAATGACACTAAATCGTTGCATATCTAACAAGTATATTGTGTACCTAGGAGTGAAACAGTCTGTTTATCCGAGCATGAGTCTTGCAAACAAGCCAGGATAAAAAGAAGTTTCACTCCTTGGTACACACGATACTTTATGTACACTGTAAAAAATGTTTACTGTAATTTTACCACGTTGAATGTGGGCTCGATTATTAACAACATGTGAGGTTGGGTAATCACGAAAGAAGGGTATATTATAATCCGTCTCGTGATTTTACTTTTAGGTTATGTGAAGTCACAACTCGGTGACGAGCGGATCCCTCCAGTCCGTGCCGTGCCCCCCCCCCCCACCACTGAAACCACTATGCGCGCTCAGCCAATGAGCCCGGGAGTGTTCAAGCGGTTCGAACTCTTCCTGTTCACGTTACAGTACAGTTACAGTGTATAGCAGAACAGGCATTACCACTGTCTGCAAGTATCAACGAAAATGTTAAACGCCCTGCCACATAAAGTAACTAACACTAATACCAAGTTATTTAGAGATTTATATATTTTTGCTTTCTCATTAGGTAAAGTTGAAATTCTTATTTAATCCTAATGTCTTATTAGGGTGAATTGATGTGTAGAAATAATAGGTCATAACAATAATTACCTCTATTAATATATGCAAAAAAATTTATTACAACGAGAGTATATATATATATATATATATATATCTTTATTTAAACATACCTTTCGGTTTGTATCAAAATTCTGTTCTAACTCTTAAAACTAGTTTTGACGTAGCAACATCGAGATCCGTAATCTTTTTTCTGCTTAAACATTCATGGCAACATAATTTTAGTGAAATGAAGAGCAAAAAGATGTATTTTTCATTATAAATGCCGACACTATGCATTTCTTTATATAATAAACTAATAATATCGGATGACAAATTTTCATTATCAACAATCACCTTGTCGCAAAAAGCATGTAATTTTAATGCTGAAATTAACTTTACAAACGAACAATAATTTGTTAATAAAAATTAAGTTTAAAAGTTACCCACGTGCATCAAATTCAAGTTCATTCAAGTTCTTATAGTACAAATTTTCTCATTCTCATAATTTAAAGTTGATGCGAGAATAGAAAAGTTGTGTTGATTCAAGACGAATCGATTGACCTATAACATTGATACATTTGATTGAAGAGTAAGCAAGCTATGGTAATACATAATATTTGAAAACAAGGTTTTGTATAGTAAAAATTTTTTCACTAACATAATTCAAAATTGATGCAAGAACGGAAAAGATTCCTTGATTCGAGGCAAATCGATTGATCTATATTATTAATACACTTTATTGAAGATTAAGGTAGTTATACTCATTTACAATATTTGAATCATCTGTTGCAAACCGAAAAACTTTTTTCATTGACATAATTCAAAGTTGACGCATGAATGGAAAAGACTTTTTGCTCATAAATTTTCAAATAAAATAATTCAGACAATTTTTGTAAAGAAATCATAAACCTGGGAAAGAGATAGGGTGCGACAGAACTTTTCCCTTCCCTTTTCCAGCTCGAAAAATTATCATTTCGAATTCAAAATTTGATTTTTCTGATTTGTCTTTGTATTTCAAAAATTGTTTTTATTATTTTCTAATTTTGTATTTTTTGAAAATTTCTTTTTTTAAATTGATCAAAATGAAGACTTTCGTTTATCTATTATTGAAAAAAATAACTGATGCTTCCTCTATGAGGAAGCAAATACATTTGCTAACGGGAAGCAAAGTGCTCGTGAAATGAGCACCATATAATTATAAATACAAACAAAGTGGAAACACTCGAGATCGAATTCACAGCTAGTTAATAAAGTAGTGCGATTTGCACCCAAGTATTTACAACAAAAAAAGATGAATTTTCAACAGAAGACTTGGAGTTCCAACCAAGAAAGCTTTTTCAATCACTTTTTTCAACCAAACCGTTGTATTTTTAACCAAAAAATATGACATTTATTTACCAGAAGCAATGAATTTTCAAACCAAAAAGAACACTTTTAAACCAAAGAGTTGAATTTTTAAGTCCAAAAGATCAATTTTCAACATAAAACTTACTTTTCAAACAAAATAGATTAATTTCCTACTAAAATAGTTGAATTTTCCAAAACAAAAAAAAAAGAGATTTTTGCATCAAAATATATAAGTATATAGTTAAATATTCAATAAAAATAGGTGAATTCTCAACAAAAAATG
>CAKNYM010048132.1:0-35202 GCA_932195095.1 Andricus curvator | reverse complement strand
CCAATGAAAAATTGGTCAGAGAAGAATTACGGAACTTTCAAAATGAATTTTTGCGGCCACTATGATATAATATTCTTGTCAGTAATTTATTTGCCTTGTATTCTCATTTCTATTCGTTTGCAGTTCCTGCATCTTATTGATTTTTTTTTAGTTCGAAATTGTATTATTTTATAGATTTAACAATTTTGTTCAAAATTCATCATTTTTGATTGAAAATTCAACTATTTTGTTGAAAATTTCAATAAAATCTTTCTTTGTTAAAAATTCAACCACTTTTTTGAAAATTCGTCTTTTTTGTTTGAAAATTCATGTTTTAGTAGGAACTTTACCTTTTTTTGGCTAAAAATTCAAGTAGTTGGTTGAAAATTAATCTCGTTTCATTGAGGATTCAACTATTTTGTTGAAAATTCTTCTTTTTTTGGTTTAAAGTTAATTTTTTTAACTGAAAATTTAATTATTTCATTTTTGGTTAAAGGTATATTATTATTAGCTGAAAATTCGACAATTTTTTGTTTAATTTATGTATTTTTTGGAAAATTATTCTTCTTGGTTTAAAATTACGTCGTTTTGATTTTAAATTTCATCTAATTTGGTAGAAATTTCATCTTTTGTTTTTAATAATGGAACTATAACATTTTTTGTTGTTAATCTATCATTTCGAGTTGAAATTTCAACTCTTAGTTCGAAAATTCATGTACTTTTTTGAAAACTCTTCTTCTTTTGTAGAAAAGTAATCTTCTTGGTGTAAAGTTGGTCTTTTTAGTTTTAAATTTCATTTCTTTTGGTAGAAATGTCCTCCTTTTTGTTAAAAATGCAACTATTAACATTTTTTAAAAAACGTTTGACTTTTTAGCTTGAAAATGCAACTATTTGGTTGAAAATTCTACTTTTCAGGTTAAAAATGTTATAATTTGGTTAACAATTCAACTATTTTGTTAAAAAGTCATGTATTTTGGTCGAAAATGTAACTGCTTTGTTCAAAATACGTCCATTTGGATTGTAAATTAATACTTTATGGTAAAAACAAATTTTTTGTTGTTGAAATAAATAAATTTGCAATTTTTAAATTTTAATCTGAAATTATTTAAGTCAGTTTATGAAAGATTATATGCTTAAAATATTACAAGATTAAAATTCTGGCCTTTAAATATTGGTCTTTACATATAAGGAAATTTTGAAAATGAATTTTTTCGGCCACCCTGTATCCACCTCAAACGATACACAGCAGTGGGCTAAAGTGAAAAAGTCCGTGTCAAAATCGTAGAACCTTTGATAGGAATAACCTAAAAGGATGAATGTTTTTGGATTTACAGATGAATAACTAGAGAATAATGGAAATATATGGAGAAGCCAAAAAAAAAATTTTTGACATTTGATACCTAGGTTAAATATGATATTTTTTGACAAAAATTTGTTTTATTGAATACCATGGGCGCTCAGATAATATATCTAATATGTTATTTATATTTATAAATATATTTTGCCATGTCGAATGCAAAACCGGGCTTTAAATTAGTTTCTGAGTAAAATGCAATTGACTATTCTATTGTAAACTGTTATGGCATGAATGATTTCCACCAAAGTAAATTAGACTATTCTTCGTATTTACATAGGAGTTTTTAAGTCGTTGAATTAGTATTTAAAGTCAAAATTAAAAATGGCCGATCCAATATGGCGGACCAAAACTGGAAAGCCGATCTAATGTCAAAACTCAAGATGGAGGATTCAATATGACTTATAACAACATTGTGATAATATAACCGATCTTATTTGCCCCATGCATCGACCATTTAGGTGCATATAGTAGTAGAGTTTCTTAGCACCTGGACCAGTGAAATAATCCGACAGTTGACGCTCCATTTTATAACAAAATGATAATTAATCATGTAATATTTCTTCATTATTAATTGAGGGTGAACTGCAAATTCAAACACTTAAGTGTGACAGTTTTGAATTTTAAAGTTTGAAAATTAAATTGTAAATTTTTAAAAAGTAAAACACTCAATAAATAAATAATGGTTCAACTTTTATAAATTATACAATTCAAAGATTTGAAAATATATATAAATCCACGCTATCATTTTCAATTCTCTAAATTGAAGAAGGAATCAACGAATTTATAGAGTTGCAAAATTATATCATTTTAAGCAATTTTGAGTTACATAGAAACATTAAAAATATGACATTTTTTAACTGAACACTTTTTAAGTTAGAAGGAAAATTATTTTAATTTTAGGTCATTTCAAATTAGTTAATAATTTTTCAATTGTATTTTGAATATTATCTTTATATTATTTTGTTAAAACTCACATGTTTTATGTATTTTTTGATGCTGAACACGAATCTTTCCGAAAAAAGTGTCGCTCTCTTACCGTTTTCGAGATTATCACGATTTTTACTATCGAAAATGTCGATTTTTTTCTATGTTTTTTTAAATATCTTAAGAAAATGTTTGCATTGACTTGAAATCTCTCAAAAATCATTAAACAGCCTCTAAATGTCTCTTAAACGTACTCGAATTTTTCCTAAATGAATAATTGTTCAACTGCCGGACGCTAAGAAAATCAGAAATCACGCCGAAGATTTACTTAACATTTTTTGTGAAGGGAAAAAGAAAAAAAATGTATTTAGAAAACTGTAAGTCTTTTAATATACATGTATCGTCATGGAAAAACCAAAGAAATAATAATCAGCCACAACCAAGTTCAACCTTTGTTGTTCACCGTGATTGACACTCATACGTTCATTCGACTTTAGCATTAGGTTGAAGCGTAATAAAAATTTGAATGAAGAGTGCAAAAAGAACTAATAATCATAGCACATCATATAAATTAGCCTCATGATCGATAACTGGTAATTAATAATTAAAATCTATTGAATAAATATTAAGTTCAGTGATCCGCCGTTTAAAGTTTTTTTTTATATAGACGTAACATTTCAAATCGCCGTCCTGAAAAACCCCGGATATAGTACTTTTTAATCAAATATGTGTCATTTTTACATGTTCGGTCCGCCATATTGGGTCCGCTATTTTCAATTTAAAAATTTGGACTTTAGATTTGAGATCGGCAACATGAAAATTCCCGGAATAGCGATATTTAATAAAATCAATTATATTCTTACAATGTTTTCCACCATTCGAAGTCAGCAACCACAAAAAACCCCGCACAGTAATTTTCAGTCATATGGGAACGTTTTTCCAATTTTGGTCCGTCATATTGAATCCGCCATTTTAAATTTTAACATTTTGACTTTGAATTATAATTCAACGACCTCAAAAACCTTGAACTACGCGACGAATAGTCAAATTTACTTGGTGGAAATCATTCATGCTTTTCAATACACGGAAAAAATTTATCCGTAAAGAAGTCACGAACTTGTAGTTAGGTCTCGGATACGAGATAAAAAAATGAAACATTAAATCCTTATTTCTATGAGAAATATATGGATAAATTTCGAAGTTTCTTACGAAGAGTTCGAATTTCCTACGAACAGTTCCTGAAAATTTCAGACTGAAATAAAAAGAGGAAAAATTTTATTTGTGCGATTTAATTTTATATTAATTTATAAATTCGCAACTCAGAAGATTCGAACCTCAAACACTGCTGACTCATCAGTTTCTAAACATAAACCAGGAGTGCGTAAACACGCGCAGCCATCGAGGCCAAACAAAATAGGTATTATAAAACTTCTAGCCACTCATCCGACGAGCTCGAGGCACACATGCGAGCGCACACAAGCACCGCGTGTTTGTGCGTGGGCCACGTACAGGGAGACTTAGTTCCGAGTTCCCAGATTTGTCGCGCAAGCTCGTGAGTGCTCTGAGAATCTTTTCCCAATCACTCGTAATATTTTTGTAATTATTCACGTAAAAAAAAAGTGATGAACCGTTTTAGAATTTTCACATCGAGTTCTTCAATCTTTCTCAAAGTTCGCAGGTTATTTACGAAAATACATAAATATCCGATGAATTTTTCTCATATCCGAGACCTAGCTACTAGTTCGTGACTTTTTTACGGATACATTTTTTCCGTGTAGAGTGATTATTCCCAGTTCTACTGTGCATGTGTTGTGTCAGTGTTAGTGTTGTGATTTTAATTAATATTTTGACTCGTTTTCTTATGTTTCTTTTGAAAATTATATAGCCTCAGTTTATTTTCGAAAAACAATTTTTTATTAGAATAACGAACAATACAAATTATGAACATTTAGAAATTTATTTTATTTTACTTTTGTTTACATTTTCAAAAACAATGTTATATCCTTCTAATTTTAACTAACATTAAAAAATTATGAACGTTTAGAATTTAATTTTATTTAACTTTCAGTTACATTTTCAAAGAATATGACGTCCATCTAATAGTAACTATTATTGTAATCTTAAACTATTCAAAATATGAATTCATCCTGTACTGTTTTTTCAGAAAACATTAAAATTAGAATTATTTTTGGAATTTAAAGAAGTTCAGAAAAGTTAAACAATGTGTTCATCCTTGGCTCATATGTCTAAAGAAAACGGAGTCAACTAAGTATATCTTTCTGATTATCTTTTTCTATGATGCTAGGTAAATTCCCAAGAATTATTAATTATTTAACAAATTTCGATTGAAAAATTAAGAGTTTGGCCATTTTTTAACGAATGGGCTCAATTTGTTTACAGAATTACCAAGAATGTATTTGCAATAACTCTTTCTACGAGACTTTGAAAATATACAATAATTATTAATTATTTAAACAATTTTCATAAACATATTCAGAGTTTGGCTATTTTTCAAGGAATAGGCACAATTTGTCTACGGAGTCAACTAAGAATATCTTTCCGATGACTCTTTTCTATGTTGCTTTATAAATGTACAAGAAGTGTTAATTATATGAACAATTTCCATTAAAAAATTCAGAGTTTGCTTATTTTTCAATGAATAGGCTCAATTTTTCCCAGGCGGCAAAACTATATATAGTTTATACATAGTGTGAAGTATTATATATAATATTCATTTGCTTTATACATTTTTTGTATAAAACAAATGAATATTATATATAATACTTCACGCTATATATCAACTATATAACATTTGTCCGCCTGGGTTTAGGAAATTAACTAAGAATATCTTTCCGATTACTCTTTTCTATAATACTCTGCACATTTTAAAGATTTAATAATTATTTAAACAATTTTCATAAACAAATGAAGAGTTTGTCTATTTTTTAAAGAATAGGCTCAATTCCTTTCTGGAATCAATAAATAATGTATTTCGAATAAGTCTTCTCTCGATACTTTGCACATTCACAATAATTACTAATTATTTAAACAATTTTTATAAACATGTTCAGAGTTTGGCTATTTTCCAAGAAATAGGCATAATTTTTTACGGAGGCAACTAAGAATGTCTTTCTAATAACTTTTTTCTACGAGACTTTGCAAATTTGCAATAATTATTAATTTATTAAACAATTTTTATAAACATATGCAGAGTTTGGCTATTTTTCAAGGAATAGGCACAATTAGGAGTCAACTAAGAATTTCTGTTCGATGACTCTTCTCTATGTTGCTTTGTAAATTCACAAGAATTAATAATTATTTAAACAATTTTCATTAAAAAAAAAAGAAGCAGAGTGTCGCTATTTTTCAATTAATAGGCTCGAGTTTTTACAAAATGAACTAAGAATGTCTTTCTAATGACTTTTTTGTATAATTCTCTACAAATTTCCAAGATTTTTTCATCATTTAAACAATTTTCATAAACAAATGAAGAGTTGGGCTATTTTTTAAAGAATAGGCTCAATTTGTTTCCAGAATAAATAAAGAATGCATTTCCAATGAATCTTTCTTACGATACTTCGCACATTTACAATAATTGTTAATTATTTAAACAATTTTCAGAAACATATTCAGAGTTTGGCTGTTCTTCAAGGAATAGGCACAATTTGTTTACGGAGTCAATTAAGAATATCTTTCCGATGACTATTTTCTATGTTGCTTTGTAAATTTACAATGCTTATTAATTATTTAAACAATTTTTATAAACATATTCAGAGTTTGGGGTTTTTTCAAGGAATATACACAATTTGTTTACGGAGTCAACTAAGATTGTCTTTCTGATGACTCTTTACTATGTTTTGTAAATTTACAAGAATTATTAATTATTTAAACAACATTCATAAACAGATTCAGAATTTTGATATTTTTCAACGAAGTATTTTCAACTATTAGGGTTTTCGAATTTCCAAGATTAATTAATTATTTAAATTTTCATGAGCAAATTGAGAGTTCAACCATTTTTCAAAGAATAGGCTTAATTTGTTTACGGAATCAACAAAGAATGTATTTCAAACAACTTTTTCCTACGATACTTTGAAAATACACAACAATGATTATTTATTCAAATAATTTTCACACAAAAATTCAGAGTTAGACAGTCTTTTAGTTTACATAAAAACATACACGCAGCTATAACCTATTTATTATTTAATAATGAATACAACTTTTCTATCTGAACTATAATATTAAAATCGAAACCATTTGAAAATTTTGAACAAAGTTATTTTTATAATAAAACATATGCACTATATGTTTAATAAGAATTAAGAAAGCATACTTTCATAATGGTAAAAACTTTCCTTTTCATTAATTGCAGTATTTTTTCTTTTTGTTAATTTCTTCCAATACTTTAATAATCTATTTTGCTTAATCAAGATTTCTGGACTCTCCTCAAGCCAAGATCATTTACTATGTATTTTTATAAAAATTGGTACGCGCCGACAATTTATAGGGTTTTTCCAAAGTTACATGAAAATGTTTAGAGTTGTAAAATTATTTATTCTGCATCATGAGAGGGTACCCATACAAAGCCATGTACAAATAGAAGCTATTGAAGTTAAAATTAATTTCATGGTATTTTATTTAACTTAATTTCCAAATAAAATAATTGCATGGAAATTACTTGGACGCGCGTGTATGAGGTTCTAGTAGCATATTAAACATAATATCTGAGCGCCCATGGTATTCCATAATACAAATTTGTGTCATAACATGTCAAATTAAACCTAGATTTTCAAGGTCAAAAATATTTTTTAAAGCTTCGCCATACTTTTGATCTATTATCTAGTTATTCATCTGTAAATCCCAAAAACATTCGTCCTTTTAGGTCATTCTTATCAAAAGTTCTACGATTTTTCACGGACTTTTTCGCTTAAATATTCGAATTAATAATAACAAAATTTGGAATTTTTCAGCATTAAATCTTTAATTTGTATTGCTTTATTCTGATAATTTTTTTTTATTTTTTTTTTATTTGGAAAAAAAGCCCAAATTATCGTAAAACCCAATAAACGGGCTAGTCGCTTTAGAGTGGCTCGAATATGAGAGTTTTTACTTTCAAGGCTTAATATTTTCAAAGGCTAATTTCGAATCTGTCTCGCTTTAGATATCCTATAACTTGTCGAATTTTTAAAAAATTAATTTGAAATCGTGACTTTTTGAGCACCATAATTTGAATTTAATTAACTTTTAAGGCTTCCGATTTTTAGGTATACAATTATATGAATTCTAATGTATGAACCTAAAAAAGACATCGAAGGAAAATTACTGAGTTCGTTTTCCCCAACTCTATCCTTCCAGGTACCAGCAATAAAGCAATAAAGCCAATTCTGAATACACGTTCCGAAATTTGGGAAAGTCCCCAAGAGCAGATGTCGAAAAACTAACCAGTACCCCTAATAAAAGGATTTACCTAGGTGTCTATAGAAACTTGAAATGCTATTGCTTTAATTTAATCCTGTACCAAAATGCTGGGCTTTTTTGGATTTCGCATTGAAAATTGTATGACAATGTGATTAAATTTCAATATTACATTTAATTAACAATATTGTGATTTCAAGCACTAGAAATAAAAAACTCAAATTCTTAAGATCGCTTAGAAATTCAAAATGCAATTAAATTTCTTATTATTTAATTTTAACTGTGCTTTATTATTTATTATTTTGTTTGTGATTGTACAATTATGTTTCGAAGTTAAATAATAGTTCATGTAGTTTTTCAGCGGTTCGGCTTTCAAAATATTGTTGAATTTCGATCTCTACCTGTTAAATAATAGTATATTGTGCTACAAGTTGAAAAAGCGAGAGATTTAAAACGAGTGCGAAGTTAGCTACCCGAGCGGAGCGAGGGTGGCTATCACACGAGTTTTAAATCGTCGCTTTTTCAATGTGTGGGACACGATACTTTTTCTATAATTTGTTAAAAAGTGCTAGTTTTTGTTTACCTGTTTTTTGTGTAAAAAGAAGGCGATTTTTTGTCGATTGACGCAACAATGACAATGTGGCCCATAAAGTTGAGGGCTTCAAAACTTCCGATTTTTCGTGAAAAAAACCAAGCACAGTATTTTCGGAGAAACTGACGGTGTTTTTTTGCTTTTGCCAAGTGACAAAAGTACATACAAAATACACAACTCGAGACTTTTCAGGAAATTGATTTTAGGTTAGGGACGAGAGTCGGAAAATAGAATGAAGTTGGCTGCGCACGATGCACGAGTACACCCGAGGCAGCACGAACCGACCCGAAATAACATTTACTTTTTCCACTGTACTTCACTTTTATCACTGCCCATTTACTTTTTCCACTCCATCTGTCCACTTTTTCCACTGTTGCCCGAAAAGGTCGGCACTGCGCATGCGCCACGTCATCGACCAAAAATCGGTCACTTTTTACACCAAAAACAGGTGGAAAAACTGGCACTTTTTCGCGAATTACAGAAAAAATTTCTTTAATTCGAATAAAATTTAATTAATTTTTTTTATTTATTTTTATCAGGTTCAAAACTCTGAAACATTTGGCTAACCCGACAAAAACAAATCAGGGTTTTGCTCTTATCTGTTCAAGTTAAATAAAGTTTTATTGCATGACGAAATAAAATACCTACACTGAATGGACAGTATCTGGTTTTCAAATGTTCATATACTAAAGGATTATAGAAAACAACTGGTTAGTATTTTTAAAACTTTTTAAGAGCTACTAGAAAGCTCATATGGTAAGTACCACATATCCATAAAGCAAGAACGCTTCCGGTTTTCGAAAGAAACCTAATTTATGCGTATTCAGGTGCCACTTTTTGACCTCTCACAAACAGGCTACGTGTAGTATTGTACTAGACTATATTGGATATTAATAATAATTTAATGCATTTCATATTATGCATGCTTGTATATGTATAAAAGAATCACTCATAAACTGCAATTTTAATTAGCAGAGAATTTATATTATATAAGTCATTTACTTATTGTTAGTCATGGTTTAATAGCGAGGATATTCAAAGCTACAAATGTATTCTCAGTCGTATCAAGCATTGCGATACTTTAGTATTGACATGTATTATGATATAACTAAGCCGTAGTACAGTTAGTACTAGGAATCGTACTTGTTAATAAATGCACCATATGAATGGCAGAAGAGAAAGAGAAGATATTATCAGGCTTACGCCGGCTTATCTTCAAAACCAGTATTATCAACTATAAACATCAGGGACTGAAAGCGCTATCTAAGATAATTATGGTAATTAATGTAAAACAATTATGATCGAGAATACCTCTAAAATTAGGGCTTTTAGAGGGGGGGGGGGGTAAAAGAATAAGAAATAAATTGTTTTTAAGGCTGTAGACAAATAATGGCTTATCGTACAAGAAAATGTCAAACGCGTAAAAAGTGTTATTTTTTTCGAAAGTTTATGGAAAAATTGAAAAAACAATTCATTCGGCTGATAGACTTTTCTGGATATACAAATACTTAAAAATAATAAGAAGTGAATATTGAGAACACTAGCACTAGATTTTTAAACGTGAAAACATTATTAGCTTTTTTCTTTAGCCGCTTCAAAATAGTCAAAAAATTCGAACTTAGCATCATTAAAAGTTTTGAAGTTTCTGTAAACAAAAAAATATATGTGAAAGATTTACAAAAAAAATTGAAATAAGTTTCCTATTAACTAAATCCATAAAAAAACATTTTGTTTAACATTGCAACAAATTCTAACTTGATCAAAAATGATTTTCTCTAAAATATGATTTGATATTATTATTTGTTATTGAAAACTGTATACATAAGAATTGGCAATAAGTTTTGAAGAGGTAGAGCACGTTGTGCTTATAGTAAAATAATTAGATTGATGGATGTTGCATAACAATACTTAGAACATTTTTTTCATGAATTAAAATATATATTTTTAATATAGTATCTAAATATATTTTCCTTTTCATAAATCACTAATACTTACAACTATAATACTCTCATTCAATACTCACCGCTTATACTGATCGCTATACGCATCCCTAATGCTCCTCAATATAGTAAATATAATACTGACTTGAGTTCTGGAGATACATTGAGTGTTGGACGTAATCGCAGTTATGTCTGTCCAGCACAAAATAAAATCTTATACCTGCACTGTACTCGGTCGTGGCGCGGCTATTAAGTAAGTGCCGAATTGACTACTGAATTACTACAGTGTAACCCAGTGGTATAGTAGTAGTATACTACAGGTAAACCTGTAGTAAACCAGTAGTATACCTGTAGTATTCGGCTGTAGTTATCCTGTAGTCATTCCTGTAGTACCGTTTCGTAAGGGCGAAATTTGGGATTTAGCATTTCGAAAAGCAGACTTTGGCACCAGCCTGGTTTTGTTTTGAAATATTAGGCATTTAGAGCTATCTTGCTTCCCTATTATTATTAGCTGATAGCGACTTAGTTATGGTACCCTCTATATGCCTTTACATGTTTATATTTTACCCGTTATAAAGCTTTATATACTTCCTCAAACTCACTGACCCAGACCTGACAAGAAAATAAGCAGTCTGTGCTGTTAGTCAGCTCCTTTGTTCAAATCCTGGACTTTCGTGAACTCCTGGTGACATTTAAATAAATATTTACAGCGAGTTAGACATAGTAAGAAACATAGCCTTTTTTCCATTTTGGACCCCTTATGACCCTATATTGAGGCAAGTACAATATTTTCTAACAGGATTCTATTTCGTGCTCATCTTTTAACTCCGGAAACATGACATATTATGCACTAACAGAACTTTTCAGTTTTTGCCTCTCATGTTTGTAAAAAAAATTACAAGTGAAGCGAAGTGCAGAAGTATTTTGGTCAACTGCAGTTACCTTTCAATAACTCAAACAGTACGAAACAGACTGGGAGAGAATCAAGTTTTTGAAAATCATCACAATAATACTTGAATACTGGTACTCAAATCTATTGAAAGGCTTGATTGGACATTACTTTCTAACAAATCCAGTCTAATAAGTTGACTCATCATGTGGAAAAGTGTAGGGTACTTAGGATGAACCTGGCTAGATACTGCATGTTTTAATTTTTATAGTAAATCTGCTTAGAAAGTGCAATTATGTGCCGACTTTCGACAGATAGATATCAATCAGATCCTAATAGAGACCATTCTTTTAACATACAAACAATTTATAAACAATGTATTTTCAATGAAGTTTACAGCATGCCTTAATACGGATTGAACTAAATTTCGAGATTTATAAAACTCTGTTTACGCTATTTAAATATGACTTCTTGATTGAGAGGTTATGAGTGTCTAGGGTTATAAAAACCAACTAGGCTAGTAAGAAACGTGATGTATGTGATCAGGTCTCAACTTTCATATTAAATGAAGTATATATAGGTTACTATCGGGTCCAAATTATACATACAAAGGTCTATATCGGGAGCTTTGAATTACTCGCAGTGAGTGGTTTCCCAAGAACACGCAATACGGCAGCATCATTACTGTAATATTGCGTGCTGTTTGGTTTACTGGTAGGACGATCAAGTGGTAACTTACGTCCATGATTAAAATAAAAAAAGAACCTGTTAATAATAATCCCTACTCTATTTCTTGCTACCTCTTAATCTATAATTTTAAAGAAGTATATAAGGGTTTATATTGGGTTCAATTTGTTTACGAAAAGGATTTTATAGGGTACCGTATCTAAATCGATGTAAATACTTCCAGGTGGATGACAAATTTTGGATTTAGCATGCCGAAGAGCAGACTTCGGTACCAGCCTGCTTGAATTTTAAAATATTAGGCTTTCAAAACCATCTTGTTTACCTGTTATTATTTAATAATAGCGATTTAGTTGTGGTATCCTATATATGCCTTTATATGTTCATAACGTACCTGTTATAAACCTATACATACTTCTATAAACTCATGGACTTAGACGTGTCAAGAAAATACGAAGTTTGTGCTATTATCCAGCTTCTTTCTTCATATCGTGGACTTACGTAAACTCCTGGTGACCTTTAAATAACCATTTACAGCGAGTGAGACATAGAAAGAGACATAGCCCTTGATTTGTCGCAGGTAGACTCCATATAACCCTATATTTAGGCAAGTACAACATTTATTAACAGGATTCAATTTCGTGCTCAACTTTTAACTCCGGCAACGTGAGCAATTTTTTGCTTACAAAACACTTTTGTTTTTGCCTCTCATGTTTGTAGAAAACTTTACAAGTGAAGCAAAGTACGTGTAAAAGTATTTTCGTCAACTGCTGCTACTTTTAGATTATTCAAACAGTACGAAACAGACCGAGAGAGAAATGTTATTTTTATAATCTTGCATATTATGGTGAAATATTTTGTCCTATTACTCAGAAAGGTATTCTTTATCGATTTAAATGCAGAAAGTACGATTATATCATGGTCTCGATAGGTATCGGAAAGTGTTCAAATTATCTTTATCAGGTCCGATGAAATGAGATAAATGCGGTTTTTATTGGGTCTTTAATATTAGGCCTATTTATTCGTGAGAAGCCCTAAGTCTGGTTGCGAAATGCTTTTACATTATTCAAAAGAATGAAAGTAAATTATGTCGTATCTGCTATGGTGTCGATGGTTATTGTTTGACGCATTATATGAGGCTTAAATGATGATGACCCAATAAACTACACTATATGTATTTTTTACCCAATAAACATCGTTTTATTGCTCAAATCTTTAAAGTAATCAGAGTCCCCATATTAATAATTATGTGTTTTGTTAAGACGATGAAAAGATCCTCGAGCTTGAATTCTTTTAAGTCAAAAAGTTTCAGAGTTCCGAGTTACGTTTTTGATATCATTTGTTGAAGTTAAATGAGCTGACCCAATAAACATCACTTTATCCATTTTTCCTCCCTCGCACAGAATATTGCATATTATGGTCAAATATTTTGTCATATTGCTGAGAAAGATAGCCTCTATCGATTAAAATGCAGAAAGTACGATTATCTCACGGACCCGATAAATATCGGAAAGTGTTCAAATGATCTTTATCGGGTCCGATGAAATTAGATATAAAGCGATTCTTATTGGGTCCTTAGTATTAGGTCTATTTATTTTTCAGAAGCCCTAAGTCTAGTTAAGAAATGCTTTTAAATGATTCAAAAGAATGAAAGTATACTACACGGAAAAAATTTATCCGTGAAGAAGTCACGAACTTGTAGCTAGGTCTCGGATACGAGATAAAAAAATGAAACATTACATCCTTATTTCTATGAGAAATATATGGATAAATTTCGAAGTTTCTTACGAACAGTTCGAATTTCCTACGAACAGTTCCTGAAAATTTCAGACTGAAATATAAAGAGGAAAAATTTTATTTTTGCGATTTAATTTTATATTAATTTATTAAATTCGCAACTCAGAAGATTCGAACCCTCAAAGACTGCTGACTCACCAGTTTCTCAACATAAACCAGGAGTTCGTAAACACGCGCAGCCATCGAGGCCAAACAAAATAGGTATTATAAAATTTCTAGCCACTCATCCGACGAGCTCAAGGCACACATACGAGCGCACACACGCACCGTGCGTTTGGGAGAGTGTATGTGTGGACCACGTACAGGCGAACTTAGTGTCTAGTTCCCAGATTTGTCGGGCAAGCTCGTGAGTGCTCTGAGAATCTTTTCCCAATCACTCGTAATATTTTTGTAATTATTCACGTAAAAAAGAAGTGATGAACCGTTTTAGAATTTTCACATCGAGTTCGTCAATCTTTCTCAAAGTTTGCAGGTTATTTACGACTATACATAAATATCCGATGAATTTTTCTCATATCCGAGACCTAGCTAATAGTTCGTGACTTTTTTACGGATAAATTTTTTCCGTGTATATCGTATTCACTATGCTGTGAATAGTTATCGTTTGACGCACTAACTGAGGTTTAAATGATGAGGACCCAGTAAACTACGCTAGACATTTTTTTTCTGTACCCAATAAACATCGCTTCATTGCTCGAAACTTTAAAGTTATCCAGATCCTCATATTAATAATTATGTGATTGGTCAAGACGACAAAAAGATCCGCGAGCTTTCGTTCTTTTTAGTCCAAAAGTTTCAGAGTTCTGCATTACATTTTGATATAATTTGTTAAACTTAAAGGAGTCGACCCAATAAACATCACTTCATCCATTTTTCCTCTCACGCACAGTGTATTACATATTTTGGTCAAATATTTTGTCATATTACTCAGAAAGATGTCCTCTATCGATTTAAATGCAGAAAGTACAATTATCTCACGGACCCGATAAATATCAGAAAGTGTTCAAATGATCTTTATCGGTTCCGATGAAATTATATAAAAAGCGATTCTTATTGGGTCCTTAATATTCGGCCTTTTTATTTGTCAGAAAACCTAAGTCTAGTTAGGAAATGCTTTTAAATGATTCAAAAGAATGAAAGTAAACTATATATTATTTACTATGCTGTGAATGGTTATCGTTTGACGCACTAAATGAGGTTTAAATTATGAGGACCCAATGAACGACACTAGACATATTTTGTTCTGTACCCAATAAACATCGTTTCATTCCTCAAAACTTTAAAGTTATCCAGATCCTCATATTATTAATTATGTGGTTATTCAAGACGACAAAAAGATCCGCGAGCTTTACACTGAAAAAAATAGTTTTTGGATCCAAGAAAATGCATTTACTTGAATCTTATTTCATAGCATCAAGAAAATATTCTTTAATAGTAGTAATTTTTATTTAAACCAGACACATCTCTTTTGTTGATCTAAAGAAATTAATTCTTTGGCTATATTTTCTTGATTCAAACAAATATTTCTTATATTCAAGAAAATCATTTCTTTGATTCCAAAGTTCTAGATTAGTTGAAATCTGATTATTCGTTCAAAGAAATATTTATTTGATGCAATGAGTTGGATTCTTTGAGTTGATTTGGACGCATTTGAATCAATTAATTGTGCATACTTGAATCAAGTCTTTAAGTTTATTCAAATTAAAGTAATAATTATTTAATTCAAAGGAATATTAATTAAATTGAAAATATATTTATTTGTTACAAAGAGTTCATGCATTTATACCAATGAAGCATTTACTTATATGAACAAGATATTGTGTTTACATAAATGTTTATTTCTTCAGTTGAAGGAAATATTTCATTTGCTTACTAGAATTAAATTATTCATAACAAATAAACATTTATTGCAACGAAGTAATTATTTTTTCAAATCATACATTCAATAATTTGGCATAATTTGTTTCAATTGAATACTTCTTTAGATCCAAGAAATATGTTGTTAAATTCAATATCCATGTTTTTGATTTGAAGAAATATTTCTTTGGCATTTATGGTGAGGGTTAAGTACGGCTTTCCGCCTTTTAATTTCCATGTTGCGACAGCGTAGTGGTCATCGCTGTGGACTTGATACTCGACGGACCCAAGTTCGATTCCTGCTGGAGGTGGATTTTTCATCGAATTTTTCTGTTTCAGGTTCATTTGCTTGACTTTAAAATATATTTGTTTCCATCAATTCATATATTCTCATCTCAAAGAAATATTCATTCCCATTTATGGCACATTCATTTAGAACAATGAGTCATTTATTTGGTTTAAAATGTTATTTATTGAAAAAGTCCCTAGGGCTAAGTAGCCCTCTAAGGAACAAAATATACATGGTATATTATACAAAATATACATGGTATATCTTAACTAGTAGAATCCTAGTTGAGGTAGGTAAGGAGTCTTTGTTTTTATTTAATTGCTGTAGAATCCTGTAGGTGTTCCGAGAAATAGCCATTACATGCTCTTTCCAAGACAGAGTACGGTTGAGCAAGTATCCTAAATCCTTGACCGATTCTTGAAAAACAATAGTATCATTACCAATCCTCAAAGGAGGGAGGGCAGCGAGTGCATCCACAGAGGGAGAAGCCGAAGGCCCACTAATAATAGCGTTAGTTTTAGATGGATTTAAAGCAAGACCGTTATTTTCAGCCCAAAGCACAACCCGATATATGTCCTCTTCGATCTGACTGAGAAGTCTATTCAATTCTACTGCAGGTCCGGAAAGGTACAATTTGAAGTCATCAGCGTTTTTAAGATACTTAAAAAATTTTAGATCACTTCCAAGATCAGAGGTATACAAGTTAAAAAGCGTAGGTGCAAGTGTGGAACCCTGCGGAACTCCACTCTTCACTTCCACCCATTCAGACATATCAGCATTACTAGTCTTTACACTTTGTGAACGATTACTTAAATGGGAGGCAAACCACTTTATTGCTGAATTGGACATTTTGAAAGATTTGAGTTTTTGTAAAAGTAAACTGTGGTTCACCGTGTCAAAAGCCTTAGAAAAATCAAAAAGTACCACAACCGTAATCTCCTTTTTATCGATCGCCAGCTTAACATCAGTAGTGATTTTGAGGGACGCTGTGAGTGTACTATGTTTGGCTCTGAAGCCCGATTGCATAGGGTCTAATAATTTATTAGTATATAGAAAATTTGTTAGTTGTTTGTGCACAATCCGTTGAAGAGGCCTTGATAACGCATTAAGGATAGAAATTGGCCGGAAATTTCTAGTGGAAGTAGGACTGGTGATTTTAGGTATCGGTTCTATTAGTGCTTTTTTCCATATATTTGGAAAAATACCACATTGTAAAGATGCATTATAAATCTCCGATAATATTGGGAAGATAACTGGAAGAGCTAACAGGATCATTTTTGTCGACATTCCATCCACACCGATCGCATTAGAATTAATTTCCATTACTTCCTGAAGGAAGGTCTCAGGAGTAATGTCAGAAAAGAAGAAATCATATTCATCAAAAGTTTGCAGAGGTAAATTGGAGGAGGCAGTTGGAAGTTGTGTCGCAATAGGTTTCAACATGAATGTGGTAAGGAAATCACTAGCAGAGAAATTTTGATCAGGATATTCCTGTTTATGTGGAATTAAACGCAAGCGCCTGAGAAGATGAAAATTTTTTTCTTTTTTGTTTTTATTTCTGATTGCGTTAGAGTTGAATTGGTTGTGAGCGTCCCTAATTTTCATCTGAACAAGATTCCGAAGCTTGCGAAATTCCGCTTGTATACTACTATTCCTGTTTCTTCTTGCTAATCTACCTTTCGTTTCCCTTTTTCTCATAAATTCTCTTATTTCTGCCGTAATCCATGGGGCCGTTTCCCTTCGAGAACGAGGTACATATAAAGGCGCGAATTCGTTAAATGCATGAGTCAAAATGGAAATTAGACCGTTTATCTTTGTATTCACGTCACGAGCTGAGGATAAATTCGCCCAATCATATGATATTAAATGGTCCTCAAACTCTTGTTCGTTGATTAGTGTAAGATTTCTAGTCGGTGTAGGAGTAGGTTTAGGTGGGAGATTACTGGACATTTGGTACTCAATGTTGATAAGATCATGATTACTAAGAACGGAATTGCATGCTGTGAATATGATAGTACTTTGTCAAGGTCATCTACTATAATTAAGTCTATGCGTGTACTAGTAAAATTAGAGTGATGAGTGGAATCATGTGGCACTGTAGAAAGTCCCACGGAGTAAATTACAGATTTCAAATGTTTAGTTAGATTACTATTCGAATTTAAATTTGTGTTCAAATCTCCAGTAAGTATTATGCTATTATAATTAGGAGTAAGTGTATATATTTCTGATTCAAGTTCTTTACTACAGTTAGCGTTAGGAGGTTTATAAATAACCCCAGTTAGCGAACAATCCCCCCCCCCCCCCGAAATACACCTCAACAAAGAGAAAATCAGCGACAGGATAATTAGCCTGTGGACTCACTCTTACTACTGAACCCCTAAGACTTTGATGTATATAAAGACAGACCCCGCTGCCCCTTCTCTCCTCTCTGTCCCTGCGTAAGAGCATGTAACCCTCCAAAAACATTGCACTCGAAGGGATGTCAGGCTTAAGCCAAGTTTCAGACACTGCGATGATATGATATGAACACGTACTAAAATAGTGTTTAAACTCAAGGAAATGTGCCGAGAGGGACTGAGCATTAACGTGGCAAAATCTTAACTTGTCCATGAGATGAATGAACAGTTTAAATCCCGAAATATGTTATTATTTTCCAGAAGACGAAGCTCGTAGTAAAGTATATAGTTACAGTAAAATTTAATAATCAAAGCAAACCAGAACACTCGAGAGAAGACATATATAAACCGAAAATCTGTAGTACATGTAGTGTAAGGAGCCATACCGTAAATTTGCAAAAATGATAATTGTAGTAAATACCTCCCTGTAGCAATTGGATTTACCACTAAACAAAATATGCCAAACAGAATACATATAAGTAGGAATAAATAGAAAAAGGTAGAATCCAAAAACGAGTAGTAAGAAACTAAAATAAAATTCTTTAAAACAGGATATTTACTGAGAATGACGATATAGTTCTTAAAGATGATCCTACATCCATACAGTGATTGCTAGCGAAATCCCTTAAGATCCTGAAGATGAGAAAGTATAATTCTCTGCGAACCTTCCTCCTTACGGCAAAAGATCTTGCCACCAGAGATCCATAGAAACTTTATCTTCTTAGCTCTTTTCCCCTACTGAAAAAGCCTACATAGTAAACTACATCGGAACCTATGTGGGAACCCATATGGGATCCTTTTTTTAATTCCTGTCTCAAATTACGATGTGAGATAGGATGGGATATATTTTGTGGATTTCCACGTGGGTTCTTATATGAATACCGTTATGGAAACCTATGAACAGCCCTGGGTCAAGGGGGGGGGGGGCTAAGGGGGCTGCAGCCCCGGGCCTCAAGTGAAAGGGGGCCTCCAAATGATTGATTTGTAACTTAAGTTACAAATGGTTGGGGAAACTGGGAAACTGGGAAAAAATTTTTCCCCAGTTCGGAAAATTACATACAGGTAATAGAAAAATTGGATTCCCAGATGAAAAAACCGATGGGAATTTTCTAAAATGTTATTTCCTAAAGATATCTGCCCTGTCATAGAATTTTTGTCATTCAAATAAGCGCGGGGAGTTGAACCAATCAGATGAGTGGTGCAGAGTCTGCGTGATTGAAAGAGTGTCACTGATCAGCACACACTTTTTTTATAGTCTTTCCTCATATCATCTCATATGTCTTTGCATTGACTTACTCCATAAGTCCATAGGAACTTGTAAGCGTATTTCGAGATCTACAGGTATGTAAGCAATATTTCGAAATATTAATCAGCGAATGTGAAGCATATGCAAAGTTGTATTCTTACAGACACGAGTGAGCCAAGATAAGATTTCGCATGGTGTAAGTACGAATTTACGGTAGAAAAAACTCATTCAAAAATTTTACAAAATTTTAAGGTTATGTTGCTGTATTTTTCTCAAACATATGTCTCGTTATCCAATTATTTGTAATCAGTGGTTCAAATCTCAAAATTTTCAGCTTTCGAAAGTTCTTGCTAAAAAAATTTATTCAACGATGTCTACTCGCAAGTTTGAATCTGGTGCTTCCAAACAAAAAGCCCAAAAAATTAGACAGTAATGGCATGAAAAGTATGAGCATGAAAAGCATGTGTACCCTTACGAACACAAATCCTGATCAAAGCAATGATTCTACTCCAATTCCTAATAATGGTGACCCTATTATTGACACCCATTCCAAGAGCGAATCCCACGGTATGTCCATTTTCTTTATAATATCACTAATCCGTTCCCGAAATTCCCAGCTAACACACTTACCAGTCTGAGATAGTCACATGCTTGTAACAATATTCAGAAAACTAGTCACTAGTGACTTCCCTCATGGTCACCCAGTGACAATATATTTCCCGCTCAAAGCAGTAACATGTTACAAGCGAAGCAGATAACATCATCGCGTAAAAGTAATCACATCCTTGTAACAAATTGATGTTTGGGAAAACAACGGACAATGACAGATTCACCTCAAAATATATAGCGTTTTAGAATAAACATTATTAATACTCTTGCAAAAATGTTAGAATGGGTCGTAATTAAATGATTAATAATTTCCGGGAAAGTGATATAATATTATAGACTTCCAAACAAATGAGATAACATACGAACACATATTTTATAAAACGAGATAGGAAGATTTTTCAGCTGAACATTTACGAAAACGAAGTGGCGTATTTCACTTCTAACCTCTACTCCCGGTAACAAGGAGTTCATTGAGACGCATAGAATGGCATTTAAAAAAGTAGACACTTCAATGCCTTGAAATGCGTACTAATTGCATTTTTGTCCGAAATGCCATTAAATGCGTTTTATGGCTTGAATCTTGTCTCGTTCCAATCATTTTCAATGCGCACAAATGAAAAGGCATTAAACTGACGTCATGGTAATACTGTTAAGTGAATTGGCATTAATGCTATTTAATGCGGTTTGCCGAGCCACCCACTTGAATGCCATACAATGCCTTTCATGACACAAAGTATTGAATTGGTTTAATGACATTTAATGCGGTTCGCCGAGCCACCCACTTGAATGCCATACAATGTCTTTCATGGCAAACAGTATTGAATCGGGTTAATGCCATTCAATGCTGTTTCGAGATATTTTCAGTTGAATGCCATACAATGCCTTCTGCGGCAGATTGCATTGACAAGGCAAGGCCTTATTTGGTTGAAAATTCGTTTTTTTTAGTTGAAAATTTGCTTTTTTAATTGAACCTTGAACTATTTAGTTAAAAATTCATGTATTTTTAGAAAATAGAACTATTTCATTTTTTGTTCAAAATTTATCTTTTTATTAGTTGAAAATTCAAATTTGTGAAATTCAAAACTACGCAAAAGAAACTGACCAGTAATTGAAACATTAAATTTTTTCTTTTCAAACTGACTTCACAAATATTGCGATTTCAGTTTACAATAAAATACTACAATAATAAATATATTAATAATAATTTAAGAAGAATAGGAACCATATAGGAACTGAGGAACAGACGCGAAAGTGATATAGTAGCCGAAAAGTGAGCATGCTCATAGTATTTCGTTGTGGTTTATTCTCGCATTCTGATACTTTTTAATAATAACTGCAAGATGTTCGCGTATGTGATTTTACTCTCGCGTAACGTTTCAACAAAAGTTCATACGTCAAGAATAAAAAAATATGATGCCGCGAAGCATTCTCCATCGCAAAAATATCACATCCTCGTCTCTCTGAATAACGGCGGAAAGGTCGACATACGAGAGGGAGTAATATTAAATTTAGCAGATAAGTTGAAAAGCTTTTCAATTTAAGGCCATGTGAGCGTAACCTCAAACAATTTTTTACATTTTTTTCAAAACCAACTTACGTTCACACCAAACGCGATATCCAGTTGTAAATTTGGGAAATCAAATGAGAAACAACCCTGACGAACCGGCCGAACGCAGGCGTTACGATACAGCGAAACGGTAAAGTAATGGTAAAGTAATATGGCATTACAACTAATAAAAAAACCAAATAAATATGTAAACAGTTGCAATTATAATAATACGTTAAAATTTACGTTAAATGGTCATGTCCTAATTGCAACAAGTTTATTTTGCAGCGTTAAAAAATAAAAAAACGAAGTTGCTGTCATTAAAGTCGGACCCCTGCATGTTGGCAACCCGCTTGAAGCCGCCGTTAGCAAACTGCCAACATGCAGGGGCCCGACTTCAATGACTTCGTTTTTTTATTTTTTAACGCTGAAAAATAAACTTGTTGCAATTACGACATGACCATTTAACGTAAATTTTAACGTATTATTATAATTGCAACTCTTCATTATTCACACAAACTTTCATATCGATATCTCATTTCGTGTGGAATTGGTATGATAAAAAATATGTCGGTAAAGTACAAATCGGATAAGCGTTACATGCGCTTAAGGATTTTGAAAGGTTTTGAGATAATAACAAAAGTTTCTTCAGATTCGTGGGAAAATTTGAAATGTTTTTTCACATTGCAAAATTAATTTTATAAGAATAATAAAGAATATTTAAAAATAAATTTTGAAGAATAAATAATAATTGAACAATTATTAATTTAGAAACAATCGAGTTAGTTTAAGAGATATTTAAAAGTTTTGAAAAGATTTGAAAATAATTAGAAATTTGTAAAGATTTTATGAACATTCATAGGAAATTTGAAAATGACTTTTTATTTTGAAAAAAAAAATTCCAAGAGAATATTTAAATAGATTTTGAAAGATTTTAATGCTTTTTATAAATTTTACAGGTTTTTTTTTAATTTGAGCAAAAATTAAAATGATGTTAAAAGATATTTAGAAGTTTTGACAGTGTTTTACAAATAATTTGAAATTCTAGAAGAAAATTTATAATAATTTTTTATTTTCAAAAAGTAATTTAAAGAGAATATTTCAAAAGATGTCAAAACGAAAACAGATTTTGCCGTATAAATAACAATCGAACGCTGTGATCCCTGCTATTGTTTAACTTGCAATTTTACATGCATTCAGTATATAATTGTTGCAAATAAATAGATTTTGGGTAATTTTGTGAGGAATGTCAATTTCAATTAATATTAGTGAATTCTCACGTAACCTCTTTCCTGTTAATATGTCTTCTTTCAAAGTTTTACATTCAGTCCTTATTCTCGCAGCCTTCACGATTTACTTCGAATGAAAATCTGCCACCTACATCTGTGAGTAACCCCACCCAGGAAATTAAACGACATAACGACATAACCGAGAAGTACGAGCAGGTTAAGGAAGAAGTGAAGAGTTTGGAACAAGCTTTGAGCGAATCGGATGCTTATGCAGATTCACTCAGAGAAGAGCGCACTGCAATTAATGAAGAAATGGCGTTACTAAGAAAACTGAATTGAACTGAACTGAACTGAAAAAATTGAATATTTCAAAGTAAAAGCTTCGGAAAATCTAGAAATAGAGAGTACCCGAATATGAGATATTCTCGTAATATGAGATAGCGGGGTTTCAGCTAAACTAAGAGGCGCACTGTGTTGGTTCTATCACTAACTTGTAGCCCTTGAAGAAAGAGTAATTTCGTGGTAAATTCAATTTTTTATATTGCTTCTAAAGATTATAAGCGAACCCAGCTAACCTGTTACCATCCTGAAAGGTTCCTGAATGATCACATGTTATCAGAGGAATTGTTACTTGTATCTCAGTCTCCTAGCAGGTAACGGCATAATCGCCGTAGTTTACTAGGGAGGCTTGTTTGCAACCGTTCCCTGTCAGACTAGTAACATGGCGGTAACAGCCGGCAGCGATCTTCATTTATACATATACATTTTGGGTCTAACCTCTATAATGTAATTTCTTTTTCGTAAGGGTTCAGCTGATAAATATCTGTTTTTTTTATAATAGCTTTGTTCACATATTATCTCCCTTTTCTGGAACTTATTTATCGTTTAATTATGTTCCTTTCCAACATTTTTGCAAAAATATTCATAATTATAATTCCAAAACAATGTATATTTTGAGGTTAAGCTGTCATTGCACGTTGCGTTTCCAAACATCACTTTGTTACAAGCATGTGATTACAATGGCGGGATAATGTTACCTGCTTCGCTTGTAATTTGTTACTACTTTGAGTGGGAAATATATTGTCACTGGGTGACCAGCATGGAAGTCACCAGTGACTGGTTTTTTTTAATCTTGTTACAATTATGTGACTATTCGGACTAGTAACTGTGTTAGCTGGGAACTTTTTGCGAAATCGGTGATGGTCGTGTTCTTGGATGGCAAGTCTTTAAACCCTATTTATTATCTATTAAATAAGTATTTAGCAGTAAAGTCGGCCTGGAGGGATAGGGACTGAATAACTAAGTAGGAAAATATCGACAGTGTTCAAGTTTTTCATTGTACAGGTTAGGTGTAGTAAGTGAATAGTTGCACGGTGTGGTTCTCATAATATGAGATACCTGTGCTACAATGCATCTCCTGCTCCAGCTGGACACACTCTGGCTGCACGGGGGAAACTGGTTACAAATGGGATTGTGACTACTGTAAAAACTGAATATATCTGAATAACAGTGAGTTTATACTTCGGAAACATAGAATAAAGTTTTTCATAAAAAATAATACTTTATTTTGCACTTTATTAGCGATTTCCTGGGGTATCTCATACTATGAGAATAGTTTGACGAGTTTGGAAAAAGCACTTTTTTTACATTTTTTGGATTTTCAGCAAAACTAAAAATTTGATAAAATTTTTCATCTCAGCACCTTATCGCAAACTAAATTCCCTTTAAAATGACCTACATTAATTTTAAATTCAGTCCATAGAATTCCGGCAATCACACCAAACAGAGTTGGTATCTCATATTTGGGTACTCTCCTCTATAAATTTTTATAAAAAAAGAAAAATCTGATTTGTCATAAAAATTGATTCGACAAATTTTTCTAAAATCAAAATTTAAACTTTTTAAATTACTTTAAGTAAATTTAAATCGTTTAAAAATTAACAATTAACAATTTTTAATTATACTTTTCGAAATTCAACCATTTCAATTTTAATCGCAAAATTTAAACTTATGATAGGGAAAAATTGGAAATTTAGCGCTTGCCATGAAAATTCAGAATTCTATTCTAAAATTGTAATCATTAAAAATTGAAGAAATTATTCAATTATTCAATAGAAAAATTGTTTTTTTTTTAACTGAGTTTGAAATGTCGAACTTTTTGGAACATTAAAAAAAAAAAAAAACTTCAATATTCAATGCCTGGATCTAAAATCTGCTCATTTTTAAGGCTTACATTTGAGAAATTGTTTTAATATTTCATTGTTTTGAATTTATTCCGAAGGCATTTCATTCAAAATTCTTTGATTAAAAATCCTTTAAACTGAAAAGCGTGCAACTATTAAGTCTTTTAATTTGATCCTCTACGGTTTCGAAAAATTTAAGAAATCAGACAGTTTTGTACGTTTAAAATTGAAACCAAACTATTCAGAAAATTTAAATATAAAATTATTAAATTTAAAACTGACTAATATTGAAAACAAACAATAATTTAAAATATTTAAATCTAAAATTATTCAATTAAAAACTAAAAAAAAAATGCTTTTAATATGAAAATTTTCAATTTTGAAATATTTTAAAATGAAATTGGAATTGGTTTGAATACAAAAAAGTTTTTATATCACAATTCTTCGCGGCTAATTTTTTTTTACTTTTAAATGAAGTTCGGATTTGTTTAAGTTTCAAGTTTTTGTAGTATACATTTTTTCATTTTTTAATATTTTTCATTTAAAATTACTTTTTATTCTGAACGTTTTGTATAACGATTCAGTTTTACAGGGTTTATAATTTAAACTTTTTCCATTTTGAACGGTGAAAAAAAAGGTGAAATTATTTTTTAATTTTATATTTAAATTTGTCTAATCAATTTTTATGTTAAATCATAATTTCCTAAATTGAATAAAAATTTAGATTTCTAGAACTTCAGAAGCTTTTACTTTGAAATATTCAATTTAGTTTTCAGTTTCTAATTGTAAAATTTTAGTCGCTTCTCATTTAAATTTATAAAAATTCAAATTTTTTCACTTTTGAATCATGCCATTTTGAATGCTTTTATTGATCAATCATAGTTTTCATTCCTCTGAATTTTACATGATCTATTTCTGAAAAATTTAATTGAAAAATATTCAATTTTCAACGTTTGAAAATCGTCCTCTTTCGAAATTTTAATCTGAAATCATTCAATTCCGAGATTCTTGAATCCAAAGTAAAATTGTTAAATTCTGAACGCTTGGAATTAGAAATAATTAAAATTCCTCCGTAATTAAATTTAATTTTAATTTGAAATTATCCCATTTTAAACTCTTTTATTCGCAAATGACACAAGTTCAATTCCTTTTGATTTCATTCGAAATATCGTCATTTTTCAAAATTTTACCTATCTACAATATTTCGAATTGGAATATTTTAAATACAAAATCATTTCATAATTTTTTTTTAAATTTCAAACGCTTTCAATTCGAAATCATTATGAACAAATGATGGTCTAGCCGTGGTTCTCCGCGTGTGAGAGCCGAGCGGCGCTCGAAAGCTAACTTCACAGTGGCTCTAATCCGTTCTCTAATTATAACTCTATACCAAAAAGCCAGTGATATTTGTTTAGATTAGTTTTAAGTATTTAAATCTTTCTTCGTTCGTTCAGTACAATAATGTTTGTACTATAAAATAGAAAGTATTATGTTGAAATGCCAAAAATAATATCCATCTTAGTTTGTTTAAATTAATTTTTAGCATCACAATCTTCGTTCAGTACAAAAATAGAACAATTTATGTACGATAAAACAAGAAGCATTATAATAAGATGTGTTTTGAAATAAAAGCTTAAAAATATGTTCTTTTGTAAATTATTATTTCGTAAATTCCACCGTTTCGCATTGAAGCGCATAAATATTAATTCCGTTATGTAGCATATACTCAGTTTCCTTCATTTCAATGCCATTAAATGCCCTTTCATTAACTTCACATTCATGCCAATGCCTTTTAATGCTGTTCATTTTAAGTTTTCATTTCAATGCGTTTCATTGCGCCTTGCGCATTAATAAGCATTCAGACAAAAATGCAATTAAAACGCATTGAAACGTTCCAATGCGTTCCAATGAACTCCTTGTTACCGGGCTATTAGAGGTTATAGAACCAGAATATAAATTAATGTAAATAAAAATGAAATATTGAATTTCAAATAATTGAATAAAATATTTATCTTGTAATAATTTTTTTATATACTAAGTGTTATTATTTATCATGTTGAAATTACAAAGCTGCCTTCAAAAGTTTTCTCATATTGGAAGCTTTTTAAGAATAATTGTGAAAGATTACAAAAAAAAAGTTTTTCAAGATTCCTAGGGAAATTAAAGATTATTTTTCATTTTGAAAAATTAATTTTACGAAAATATTTCGAAAGATTTAAAAAGATTCCCAAAATTGTAAAAAAAAAAGAATCTGGCGAGGTAGCAAAATGTTTTAGAACAGAATTATTTTCCAATTCTAATAGGTTTTTTACAAATAAAATGTTCTCTTTTATGAATACTGCTTAGAAATATTCAGAAATCTATTCCATTTTTTAAATTACTTCTATTCTACAATATTATAATTTTAAATCTTTCGATTTTAAATTATTCAGATTCAAAATTTTGCGCTTTCAGAAAGTACACTTATTACACTAATTTTATTAAACTAATTTAATAACATTACAAAAAAACCGTTTTAGAATAATAAAGACTGAAAAAACATTTTTAATTTTCAAATTTATTTTTTAAACGAAAAATTGGATTTAATTTAATTTCGACTGATTGCCTTTTCAGGAAATTAAAAATAAATAAAAAATGTTTAATCGTCTTGAGAATCGGCACCCCTTTTATTAAATATATCTATAGCCATTACCCCTTTTATTGAATATATATCTATAGTCATTTTCCCTTTTATTGATATTAGAAAAGCACCTTTTTTCATCGTCAGATTTTTAATACAAAACCCTATCAAAAAAATATTAATCATGAAATAATTAATTCGAACCATTTTTTTTGACTTGCTTGAAAATTCGTCAAATACTGTAACTTTATACGTATATTACCATCAGTACTTGCTACATTAGTGATTTTTCTTCGATAAGAGATCGCAATGACTGTAAACCTATCAAAGTTCTACAAAAAATAGGCAGAAGCCAAAGATGAAGGGAATACTTACAAATGATAAATTCAATAATTTTCCCATTACATTTCGTTATTTAAAAAATATCTTTTAAAACAATTGACCAGCACCTTGAAGTTATTTTTCGTAAGATTTTCATGGAATAATTCAGTAAATAGATGCTCTATCTCTTACAGTAGATACGGCATAATTAAAAATGTAACAAGTTAATTTTATAAAATAACAATTACGGGTTTTAAAATATTTTTTTTGTGTACTTAACTATCTAATTATTGATTATTTATTAATTGATCATTTAATTTTCAACCTTTAAAATGTTTAAATAATAAATATTAGTTATAAAATGAGATAATATTCACGCTTATAGATGTTCTGTACCGATTTGTGAATCAAACAATTTTTTTGTATAATTTAGATTATTTTACCAATAATTATAACTTAAAGAACATATGTACTACAAGCAAAAATAAAACATGTCTTTTTTATTGCAAAAGTAACGTTAAAGCTATTTAATTTTGCACTTTTAAATTGTGCTGAGAATCACGGAGCCAATGAATGCTTATTCCTTGCACATGCGCACGAAGTTTAAGATGGCTGTCGGCTGTTACCACTTTGTTACTAATCTGTCAGGTAACGGATGCAAACAAGCCTCCCTAGTAAACTTCGGCGATTATCCCGTTACTAGCTATGAAACTGGCATACAAGTAAAAATTCCTCTCATAACATGTGATCACTCAGGAGCTTTTCACGATAGTAACAGGTTAGCTGGGTTCCTCTCACTGCGTGCGTGAACATTACATATGCATGCCTGATATTTGTATCTAATAATATTCTCATTTATAGGAAGTATATTGATAGAGTTGCAAATTGATAAAGACCCAGCATTGTGGCCTGTAATGAGTGAGATCGTTCGAGAAAAATGAATGATATTGGGGCCAGCTTTTTTTCAGAATAAAGACAATAACTTCCCAGCTTCTGTACGAAACTATAAGAATCAAAAAAGGTTTTTATCTTCCCAACTCTTCGTAAGAACTTTGATCAATGGAGAAAAACATGACCGCTGGTGGTTGATGTACTCTGAATCGACTGGGAACGTGTATTGCTTTGTTTGCAAATTATTTAATAATAATGATTAAACGTCTAGTTCTTTCACAAAAGATGGATTTTCGAATTGGAAGAAGAGTGAGGAAAAAGTACGCAGCCATGAAAACAGTCCTGATCACCAACACTGCTCACTGAAGTGGCTCAATCGATCTAACAGTGAAAAGCGTATAGATAGTGTCTTATTGGGGCAAATAGAATCGGAAGAGAAATACTGGATTGAAATTTTGAAACGCGTTGTTGATGTGGTTCGATTTCTCTCAATAAGAGGGCTTGCATTTAGAGGTAACCATGAAGTATTCGGTGTATTAGACAATGGCAACTATCTCGGAGTTTTAGAACTAATAGCGAAATTCGATCCCGTTTTGAAAGCACATATCGAAAACTATGGTAATAAGGGCAGATGAAGTGTGACGTACCTATCAAAAACGATTTGTGACGAGATTATCACTCTAATGTCTGCAAAAGTTTTAAAGCACATTGTCGAAGAAATCAGAAGAGCAAAATATTTTTCTATTATTGCTGATTCAACTCCAGATCTTTCCCACATCGACCAGTTATCAATTGTAATACGTTATTGTCTGAACGGTAAAGTTTATGAACGATTTCTCACATTCATTCCAATTCAAAGCCATACTGGTGAATCTCTTGCTTCGACAATACTACAGTTTTTAGAAAAAGAAAATATTGACATAGCTAATTGCAGAGCGCAAACATATGACAATGCTGCTAACATGTCCGGAAAATATTCCGGAGTGCAAGCTCGAATCAAAGATTTGAATGATTTGGCATTTTATGTCCCAGGCGTTGATCATTCATTGAATTTAGTTCGAGACTGTAGTGCAAAATCATGCTTTGAAGCAATCACTTTTTTTTCGGTTCTCCGAAGATTATATGCATTCTTTGTGGCTTCAAATCATCGGTGGGAAAGATTATTGAGAAGGAGAAAGTCCAATAAAACACTGAAAAGTCTTTCAAGTACACGCTGGTCTTGTCGTGATGATGCTACCGAAGCTTTAGCTGATGATCATGGAGAGGTATACGATGCACTGACTGACATTTCGCAAGATGAAAACGAGAGTCCTGATACTCGTCATGAAGCTAATTCATTAAGGAATAAATTAACGAAGTTAGAGACAGGTTTCATGACTGTTTTTTGGCAGCGCGTATTAAACAGATTCAATGGTACCAGTGTTTATTTGCAAAGAGTTGAAATTGATTTGGTCACCGCTAATGATATGCTTAAATCGTTGATAACTTTCACTGATGAACTCCGAGAAGAATTTGAAACGATTGAAGAAAAAGCGAAGAATATGTGCCCGTACATTAGTAAAGAATGGTCTGATGAAAGCATCAACAAACGTAAAATTCATAAGAAATACTCAGATGGTAGCATTGGATGCGAGCAATTACATGGCAAAGGGAAATTCAAGGTGATCACTTTTCATGTCATCGTTGATAACTTGCGGGTGGAATTGGAAAAACGAAGCTCAGCTTATGAGAATGTTACTAACATCTTCGGTTTTCTCACTCGATTAGATGTCATTGACAATGAATCGCTGAAGGAATCTGTTGATAATATACTTAAAGTCTATCCCAATGATTTAGAGGTAAGTCTGTATGATGAGCTGAAACAATTCATTGCAATGCTGAAGACTCAGACCGATGAGAGATTGATTAAAAATCCGATGAAGCTGTTGAATTGGATAATTGAAAACAATCTCGCGGGTGTTTTCCTCAATGCACATTTTGCCGTCAGATTGTTTTTGACCATTCCAGTTACTAACTGTGAAGGTGAACGGTCTTTTTCAAAGCTTTCAATCATCAAAAATAAATATCGCTGTACAATGGGTCAATCTAGATTAACGTCATTATCAATCCTCTCTATAGAATAGGAATTGACGAATGTTCTTTCATTCGAAGAACTCATTAAAGATTTCGCGAAAATGAAATCGAGAAAGAAAACTGTCAACTCCGGCTCTAGTCTACTTAATGTCTGAAAAAAGCGTTTGTTGTTCCTCAATATGTATGTCGTAGTCAATATATAAGCAATAAATATGGTTTAAAAAAAGACTGCTTATCTTGTAATGGGGGCCTCACCAAGATGTGTAGCCCCCCTCTCATTTAGACTATAATTCGGCCCTGCCTATGAATTGTTCCTACATGAAATCCCACATGGGATTAGAACTTTTTTTAATGAAATATGTTTTGGAAGTTTTGGGTACATAGTCGGCAATCTTAAAAACCCCCAAAAAATACTGCGCAGCCGTAGCTTTCATAGAAAACTACTGCGCACTCCTTAAATATTAATTGCAAACCCATCCATGCAGGAACCTTCATAAAAACCCATGATAAGAACCGATATATATTCCCATCCTATATTCCTATCTAGATCGTAATTTGAGACAGGAATTCAAAAAAGGATCCCATATGGGTTCCCACATAGGTTCCAATGTAGTTTACTATGTGGGCTTTTTCAGTAGGGTCAAGTTTAATGCCTCCTTATATATAAGACCATTGTATTTGGTAAGAGTTTCCCTAATGTACAGGATGCATTCCTCCCCACCAGAACAGCCAATATTTTTCGTAGAGAAATCTTGCTTCTTCTTACGTTTCTGAATAAGACGAAAACAAGTCTCTTGCTGACTAAATTTAGCAATTATAATCGGAGGTCGAGACTGACCTGAGGCATTTAATTCATAGGGTCTTGTTCTAAAAATAGAAATAAGACCCTCTTTGGAGTAAGGGACCTCCAAAGCGACCGCAATCTCATTCGTAACAGCTGGAAGGTCCTCCCCCTGTTTGCAAGGCAAACCATGAATTTCTACACCATTGGCTAGAGAAGCCTGCTCCAAGAAATTCCATTTGCTCTCCAAGTGCGCCACCTGGGAAGTCAATTTGTTTTCAGTAACTGAGAGTTTCTTCGTCACTTCCGGAAGCTCTTGAATTTCCGTAACATTACTTGCAACGGTCGTTTCAACCGTTGTTATGCGTCGAGAATTTTGAATGATATTATTCTTCATGCTGTTAATTGAGGTATCTAACTTACTCTGAAACTTTTCAAATAAAGCAGTCATGTGCTTAAGTGACGCCTCTTGCACTTCTGTCACCGATTTTATTATGGCCTCGTTGACCCCGGGCTCCAGAGTTGCCGAGGTAGCAGTCTCCATTGTCTCTAATGAAGAAGTTTTTCTTTCTCGTCGAGCAATTTCATTCGACGCTGAAGTTGAGCACGTACCGCAAACCCACTTCTTTAGGCCTTTTGTTACCTTGTCTCCTTCCTTCACGCATCCAATGTGCACTAAAATGCTACATTTTCCGCATGATAATAGTCCAGGGGCCTCTCTCGTGATTGCACCACTGCAGATGCCACACACCACCATGATATTAGGCGTCAGTTCAAAACTCACGCGGACACAAAGTTCACAAATTCCAGTTTTCTGACAGAAACCGTTCACACCACTTAGAAAATTCGGAACACAACTGCTTCTAGTTCATTTGAAACAAAAGATTTATACAAAATGCGCCCGTATATAAAAACTGTTAAGCAAAAATACCGGAGCGGATTATTCCACGTCTCTAGTCACAACCAGTGCCGTAGTATTTAAAATGTATATTTTTGTCTTTAATTAATATTTCTTTGATTTAAAGAAATATTTCCCTCCGATCAATAGGTCGTATTTTTGAATCAAAAAATGTTAACTTAATCCTATTAACATTTGTCTAGCTGAAAGAAATTCTTTTTTTCATTCAAAGTGCATATTTTTATTTGCCTCAAAAAAATATTTCTTCGAAAATAAACAGGACTTTCACTTACTTCAGCAAAGTAAAATTCACTTGGTACAAGTAATCCTTTTTTTCAACGTGGAAAAATTTTGGAATTTTGTCTTCCGTCCTCCCTTCTTAAAATTGTTCGTCGTCCTCGATAAAAGCGTAGAAGGTGTTGTCTTCATAGTTTTCTTGTATATCAAAACAAGGGTGCGTCATCTGTAGTGTAGACCACTTGTCACTTGAACAGCTTGTCCAAGTGATTACATTTTCTTGCTTCTGAGTATTTTGGCACTGACCGAATGTAGGAACTAGGAAAATCGGGATAACTCATCGGGAAAATTCATCAACTTTACTCGATCACATATATACTTCAAAATTCCTATAATTAATTTTTTTTGTTTCACATGTAAAACATACATTATAATGTGCATTGTATATTAAATATAATATGCAGTCAAGATACTTTTTTAGACACGAAAAGGCAATACTATGGAACCAGAACATGACGTCAACATGACATCATGCTGCGTCATCCTGGTAACTGTACTCCTTGAGGCTGTTTCCAAGGGAAGAAGAATCTCCAATTCAATGTAAAGGAAAGCTATACATTTAACTTTGTATGATGAAGTCACCATTTCATTATGGCCGCTGCTCACATGAAATATAATCCTTTCATAATGAGACTCCACCTGCATGCGATCTCATGAATCTATTTATTAACGAATTCTCTAAGCAAGCGAATCACCTTCATCATGAAGGACTTACATTTAAATTTCCAAGCCAAAATAGGGAAATAACGATACATTTTACACCAATTTTTGTTGTCGCTGATTCTGTTGCGCGACCAATATTACAAAATAGACTGCAATTTAACGGGTATTTTGGTTGCAGTTATTGTTATCACAGTGGTCAGCACGTGAAGGATAATGGATTGAAATATCCCTTCTGAGAAAAGACACCTGAATTGCTAACTCATGAGTCACATCTACTGGATGTGGCTGACTCAAAAGAGCGTGGTTCGTTTGTGCGGGGAGTGAAAAGTGCCTCCGCTTTTATGGATGTTCCGAACATCGACATGGTCTCGGAATTTCCTCTCTACTATTTGCACAATGCACTGTTTGGAGTAACCGAACAAGTATGGACTTATTGGAACAAGAATGATTTGAAACCAGCTCAGCGAAGGGCCATTGATAATCTTCTCCTTCTGGTACAACCACCGAGAGATTTTCATAGGTCTGCTGAAAAAATATCTAATAAAAGCGTTTGGAAGGCAACGTATTGGAAAGCATGGTTGCTTTTTTTCTGCCTTCCAATATGTAACGGATTAATTCCAAGCAATAAGTTGGAGAATTTCGCTTCATTCGTAAATTCAATGTTCACTCTGCTAAAACTGGAAATTACGGAAGATGAGCTTAATACATGCGAGCAGAATTTGTTAATATTTGTAGCGAACTTCGAAATTTTGTATGGCATCGAACACATGACATTTAATGTACACGCGTTACTTCACTTAGTGGAGTCCGTTCGAAAATCTGGTCCGCCATGGGGATCGTCTGCTTTCCCCTTCGAACATAGCATTCATTGTTATAAGCAAACATTGAACGGTCCAAAAAGTCCTGAACAACAAATCACTAATAAATCTCTAAGCATACTTAAATACCGACTTCGCCCACCTAATAACAACATTTCGGCAGAGGCAAAAGAATTCTGTGAACGAATTTTCACATTTAAAAAATCCACAAAAAGTGCAGTTACAGCTGGAAACGTAAAATTTTTCGGCCCTCATCCCAAAAATATCTTCGAATCTACAATTAACAAACGTTTCGAACGATGCATTTATGAAAATCGCGTCTATAGCAGTCTTCAATACGTCCGAACTAAGAAATTTAATGACACAGTCATTACTTTAAAAAATCGACAATTTGTACAAATCACAGGTATTTATTTATTGCCTGACAGCACATGCTCTTTCACAGTGAGGCAATTAATTGTTAAGCCATTCATTGTTGGAGAAACAACTGTAGCACACATTTGGGATGTTACGAAAAGTATTGAACCTGAACCCGTGTCTTTGTCAGAAATTGATTCAAAGGCTGTAGCTCTAGATTTTACAGATAAACAATATGTTTGTGAAATCCCAAACACGATTGAAGCGCAATAATTGTACATAAGGGGATGGAGAATCTTAATTCTTACATTGTTACAGATATTTTGAAAAATATATTTCTACATTTACAAATAAATTTAGATAATATTCTAAATATTTTAAGTATTTTAGTAAATTTCCGCAGTGTTCTTTTTTTTAAAATAAAAAATATTAATTCTTCAATGTTGCATTTTATTTCTTATGCTCAACTTCTTTAATCAGGGTTTCTACTAAATTTTGCCCACAACATTCCCACATTTTTCACGCTTATAAACTGCAAGGTCGCTCTA